>JACJUY010003938.1:0-24600 GCA_014220935.1 Platorchestia sp. MABIK | reverse complement strand
AACAGGCCTCTTTCTCTCTACGCCATCCAATTCTGTCATCCGTTCTCATGCAGAGAAATGCGATCTTCCAGTGCGCTTAAACGATTTTCAAGTAATTGCATCTACTTCTGGGATTGTAAATCTTCGTATTTTAGAATCCCTGTTTAGTTCAACGACAAAACCAGTTTTAAATGACAGTCAGTCCGCTTTCCTCCTTCAGCTAGTTTAGGTTGTATTTGTTGGTTTTCAGTATGATGCAACTCTTCCTTTTTTTCACCGTTTAACATTTTCCTTGAAATTTAACCGAATTTGTGATTTTCTTCCGACAGAAATTTAAAATACCTTACGGGTCAAAACGTTCTTCTTTTAGTGTTCGACTATTTTAATAAGAATGTTGTACTTGAAAGCGAATTTCTTTGCTCTTTTGATTATAATTAGAAAAATTATAATCTGAAATCTAGAAGTCCATTTCACGAAAGTGTAAAACTCACTCCATATGAGAGCACTCGAGAGACAGTCTACAAAGTGAGCTCGGTCAAGAAGCTCGAAAAGATAAATTTGGATGGGGAGAAAATCCGGTAAATGAAATGCACGTGGGTGCTAGTGCATCAACAAAAAATGTTAGAAGCCGAACTTGCTTGATTTAAGTTACATTAACGCGACAATACTTAGGATTCACCATTAGGTGTTCGCCGTCAAATATAATTCCGGCATTAGGGAGCTCTGACCCATTCTTACCCATTCAAGTTTGTTCTCTTTAAAGTGTAAAGTATCGGCTATTTTGTATTTTTAGTTTTGTACTTTTTCTTTCGATTTAGTTTTGAAGTTTTTGATTTTTTGCTACGCCATTCACGATAGAATAAAAACACTTTCTGAATCGTTTTCTAGTAAAGATGTTAATTTTATTCAGTGTTTTCTTCTCCGTACATCTCAACAATGTTAATTGTGACGAACACAACCCAAGAGGCAGAAAATACCATTAAGTTATAAAAGATTCCCGCATTTCGAAGGAATCGCTTGGCAGTTACGCACCACGGTCGGTTTCAACGCTCATCAGTCCAAGCGGGTAACTCTGCTAATTTAGAGCGCCTCTCACGGAATATCGATGAGGTCACCTTCCGCCCTCTGCAGCTGGGACTGCGAGGTGTATTTCTACTCTCCATTGTCGAATTAAGCCATTAATGATCTAATCAGGGACGTCAAAATGAAATGGAATGAAAAATCAGAAACTAATTAGCTCGTTCTATTCGTGAACGATATTCCCAGAAAACAATTCGTGGTAATTAAACCGCGGGAGCAAGTGATGGATGCAGCCATTCAGCTGTTAACTGCGCGGAGGCTGAGCGAGCAATACGTTTGAGTCGCATTCGAACAAAAAATTTATTATTTTTTAAAATTCGAGGAGAATTTCAGGAAACATGAAGTGATAAACACTTCTGACTGTTGTTCATTTGTGCAATTGCTAAAGTTGTATTCATTGTTTTGTTTCCCTGCTCACAATCCAAAAAGTTGTTTCCGTTCTATAATAACTTACCACATGATCGTTCTCAAGTTGCATCTCGGCCAGGAGTTATCTCACATGGTGAGTGTCTGTTTTTCATACGTAGGGTGTCAAAAAATGATTAGCACAACTTTGACAGTAGGCAGAGCCAAGCAAAAATAAACACTTCTCCATGAATCTCCATTTTTTAAAAACTCCTGAATTTCAAGACGCTAGGGCTTAAATTTTGAATTTTAAAATTCAATTTTCCTCATTTTCGTGTCCTTGAAACGTAAATTTTAAATTGATTTTCACCGTCAAATCTGGCTAGACTCGAGTGCTCGGTGTTTACAAATCAGGCCAGACTGTGGCAGTGTCGACACCTTTGCCCGTTTGTCAAATGAAGAAATGGCGGATTTCCAAATGGCTAATAGTTTGGCCAACGGTAATGTTAGAGGCGCTGCTCGGTTGTATCAGGAGCATTTTCCAATGGAAATTTACCCGGACATCGCATATTTACAAACTGCCATCTTCGTCTACGCAAACGTGGAGGCTTTAAAGAGAGCAGGAGATGCTTTGTGCGGCTCAAGGAATGATGTGATGCAGATGAGAACGACGTGCTGCAACACTCTCGTAACAGGCCGCATGCAACCACCTGGACAGCAGCACGTGACTTAAGAATACCAAACTACGTCAACGTACGGCACATTCTCAGGGAAGATAATCTACATCCCCACAATTTTAAGATATTTAAGGATCTGCCTCTGATCAACCCCATCCTTCGAACTCATTGGTGCCAAAGGCAAGAATACGACGGTAAAATTTCATGGAGCTCGTTCACTTTACCGACGAAACCCAGTTTACACGCAACGGAGCGTTCAATACACATAACTAGCTCAACTGGGGAGAGGATTACTCTCATGAAGTGCATCGGTTCAATTACCGACATCAATTTAGAGTCAATGTAAGTGCTGCCTTTGTCGGCAATTGTTTTTTGGTCCATATCTGATGCCGTTTCCTGTAAATGGACCAGTTTGTTCCACGTTTCTTTGCGACGTGTTGCCTGAACTGCTGAAAGATGTCCCTTCAGGTATTCGCCGTCAAATTTAGTTCCAACACGACGGAGCTCTGACCTATTCAGGCAGGAATGCGCACAATATCCGAACAACGCCTCTGCACAGCAGGTAACGTGATGCATGATAGACTATTGGCATGGCCTCCAAGTTCTCCAGACATGAGTCCTTGTATTTTTTCTCTCTGGAACTAAAGGAAATCAGTGATGCACTCAATACCGGGAAAGTCTGAGGTAGATCTCGTCACATGGAGAGCAGTCGCAGCAGATAAGATCATGTATTGAAAAACCAAGACTCCTGTAGTGTCCAGCCATGCATTCAGAAGAAATACCAAACATGATATTTGTGACTGACATTTCAAATGATTGATAAGTTTTTTGACACAACATCTGTTTTTCCGACATTCGTTTGTATCGTAATATTTTTTCAAAAACGGAAATACTATTAATTGGGCAATAAGGTTAAAATTTACATCTCAGTGTCTTGAATAGTAACGAGTTTTGAACTATCTGTTACTCATGAAAAAGTGTTCATTCTCCGTACCCCTGCCAACTGTCAACGTCTTTACCTTTCATATTCTCGAATTCCTGTTTTGTTTCAATATCCATTAATATCGATTTTGATAACAATTCATTTTAGCTTCAATCCCAGCTCTTCAAAATCTGAGCAATAATCCTGAAAAATTTGTCCAGATATTTTGAGACTTTACCATAACCTCTAAACATCAAGGGACTAAAAATTCTCCAGCTACTATTTTATGAATCCTCGGATCATTGTCGTCTAGATTCATTCTCAGAAAGTTCTCGTCAGGCTATAATTTTAGATTTAACTCCATGTTATTATTGTCTCAACCTTGTAGAACTTGTGTGGAGCGTATTCGAAAGCTGTGTATAGCAACTCTTGCAGGCAAGAATAATGGGGGAACTCGACTTGACTTTTATTTCAGGAATATTTGTTGATCAAAGCTCACGTGAAGGTAATGGAGGCTTAATCAAGTGAAACAATTATACAATCTTGACATTTTGGTCGCGATGTGAGCTGCCGGTGTACATGGAGGGAATTTTCATTGTGCTGCCGTCCGCCCAGTAGTCACAAACTTAATTTTCATAAACACTTGATCAGAGTTAAATTAAGGACCGATCCAGTTAACCTTTACAATTTTTAAAATTGCTTTTTGAAATTGAATATTGCACTTCTGCTTAATCCATCTTGGTCAACGTGTTAAATACAGTTTTGTTGATGAGATTTTCTGCCCCTTGTAAAAATATTACTCCTTCGCAACTTCACAAGAGAATCTTTAGAAAATTTTAAACATTATGTTTTTCTGAAGATTTTGCTTGCGTTTTTTCAAGTTACTTTTCACATAGGAAAACACAAACGCTTATGTTATAACCACTTTCAAAAAGACAGTACTGAAAACTACTGTAGTTCAAAATAATCTGAAATATGACTGAGTTTGCTGTAGGATTTGCTCAGGGTATTGTCGAGTATTTTGTGTAAATTGTAATACAATGCAGAGTTTATTGCACACGTTTCCCTCTAGAAGAAGTCATCAAAGAATATTCGTATGGGTTGCATGGGCAAAAAATGTACAGGACATTTAATATATAAATTAATTAGATATTATCAAAACTAACTCATAGAAATTGTCTCATTACTAAGTTCATCATAGTGGGATGATGGTTCCTAAAAAAATTTTTTGATAAAATGGAATTTAATCTTATCGGAACAATAATTCTCTTTCGTGTGACCCTAAGTTGTTTCAAACTAATCTATTTTTGCTTCGATGAAATTAAATCTTCGTTCCATAAATTTTAATTTCATTTCGAATAAATCAGTTTTGTCGTGATGAATTAGTTTTTGTGCTCAGGAAATAAACTTGCGAACTTATTGACATCAATTATTGGGAAATTACTATTGCATTCCGAAAAATGATTAAGTCGACAGATGTGAAGGCTAGTTCTAGTGTCTTACATACTCTTGAATAATAGGTTTCAAACTATCTAGAAACAGAAATTTTTCTAACTAGTTTACAAACACGTGTTCAATTTAAAACGAGCACCATGAGCTGTTGTAAAAATTTTAGATAAAATTTGACAGATTTTTTGAATCCCTAAGTCTCTTAACAATCTATACCGGGTGTCCCAGAAAAATGTCCCCGACTTTTAATTGATTATATCTCCGCTTCAAATTAACACATTTGAATTGTCTTTTTTCTCATTGTAGTAAATTTTGCTTCTTTTTCGAACAATTTATGTTTTTGAAAATTGTTTAATAACCACTTTTCAGTGATCGATTAACCGAAAGGGGCAGAAAAACTAATTGTTCAAGCAAAAAATTATCAAAACAGAATTGAAATTCTTTCTTATTTTGTACTTTCCAAAAAACCGATCAGGCAAAAATTTAATATAATAACAAATCATTACCTTAAATAACGTTTAAATAAATAAACTAATTTAGTATTTTTCGACATACCCTCCATTTCTCTTAAGGCAAGAATTACTTCTAGCCACCATTGAACGACGAGTTTTGTGGATTATTTCATCGTTTTTTTTTCAGTTCTTGAAACATTTCTTCATTTCGTTGTCGAAGAATTACTAATGATGGAGGTGATATGTACTTAGTGGTGTGTAGGATACATCATTGTGAAATTATTTTTAACCGTAGGTATTGAAAAATGAAGAACACAAGAGTTGTTTTTAAAACTTTTCCTTTGAACAATGAGTTTTTCTACCTCTTTCAGTAAATTGATCCCTGTAAAGGGGTTATTGAACGATTTTCAATAACTTAAATTATTCGAAAAAGAAATAAAATTTACTACATTGTGAAAAAAAGACAATTCAAATATGTTAATTTAAAGTGGAGATATAATCAGTTAAAAAAGTCGGGGACATTTTTGTGGGACACCTGGTATATTGTGAGTTCTTCAGAATAACAAGCAGAAAATGTATTATTTAGCAAACTTTTAACTCGTGATGTTTGTCTCAGTGTCTGAGAATGCTGGATACAGTATTGCATTTTTGTTCAATGGCCAAGAAAACGAGCATAAGAAAGTTTGTATTGCATACGAGTGTGCATGGAGTTTGTCAAAAAGTTGTTTTATCAGATCATCAACTGTATTTATCTAAATGATAGAAAATTTAAGCCTTGAAAAGATTTTCATAAACGATTTTAAGTAGTACGAATTCTTCAACGAATTAAAGCAGTAAGAAATTTATACAGGAAATTCGCCCTGGATTCCTTGAGAATCAAACTCAAAGGTTTGATATAACTAACAGTCCGTTGAATCATGCCGTATTTCGCTTACGAATAAATCCTTTGAGGACTATATCGTAAAAATAATGACAAAAACTAACAACACCAAGTCAAACCTAGTCTAAGCAGCATCCGATTGCGAGATAACACGTTGTGTAAATACAGAATTCATCACAAATGTTAATTTTCTTGAATTCGTTCGTGATTCGGATGTGCAAATTTACAAGCTTACACAAAATTATGCAGTGAGCGCAGGTCCTAACTTGCAATGCTAAGGCGACGGAATGACAGGTGCCCCTGCCTTTGAAGTCTCACGTGCGGTCCCTCCGCAGCGGGACTCAGCAATCGAATGTCAGCACGTGGCTTGTGATTGCCATAGGAAAATGGCTTGTGATTGCCTCAAGGAAATGGGTTGTGATTGCCTCAGGAAAATGACTTGTGATTGCCTCAGAAAAATGGGTTGTGATTGGCTGAAGGAAAATAATAAGCGTAAACACACCCCTCTCAGATCGAGAGTGGGGTCCGAGAGGAAATAAACTACCGAAATAACTGGACTGCCTTCAATTTTAGCCATTAGCTCAACGTGGTCATGCGTGCTGAGTAACGAGAGGTGGATAATTCAATCTGAGTTTGAGTCAATTTGGCAAGTGAAACAAATTAATTTTCAGCTCAGTGAAATAAGTAATTGTGATAAAAAAGCTAAAATTATCTTATTAACCGGCTGAAAAATTTGGATGAAGTAAATAAACAAAATATAGCAAATTTGGGTCAGGCTCAATAACATCGTGAGTTTGTATAAATCTGTTTTGTAAAATTTAAAATTAAAATCTAATCCGCCCATGCATTCAAAAAGGTTGATTCAAAACTTATGCTTATGAGCGTCATGGAAATTATCGTGTAAAAGGTGCTTCTTTCGAATAAATCATCATTCATTTTAAATGTTAATGGACGTTTTGTAGACATGCGGTATGAAAAAAAAATGCTTTTGGACTGCTTTTGAAATAAAAATCACCACCTGAATGGTCAAATGTTCACATGTTATCAACCAAAAATGAAACGAGCGGAACATAGCAAATAGAAAGCCAGTCTCAGGGCACTTCTCAAAGCATCATTTCATTTGTGCACGAGTCGCAGGCCGCACAAATTCCAAGTTACCGTGTCTCCCAAAACAGCAATGAACCCTAATGTTATTGCCGGGAAAGACGATTCTTAGAAAGAGGTCACGCTCTTAACGCAATGCGTTGTGTTCTGTGTTGAATTTCGTTAGCTATATGGCCTCATTTTACTGCAAATCAATATTCGCAAAAATTTTTTTGATTGCCAAGTGCCCGAACTTTTGGTCTTTGGCTTTGTCCATCAAGTTCAATAATTGGTTCGAGGATCATTTTGTAAGATTCAGCACTCGCTTATTGCTAAAAACCTGTCACTTTAGAGACGTATTACTATGGCAGGTTGACCTACTCAGAAAGTGTGAACTTTAATTTCCTGAACTTGAAAAACGTAAAATTTGTCTCAGTTATGAAATAAAATTATGAGACCGTGACAAATAATAGCTCATTAGTAGAAAAAACACGAACGGCCGAACGCGTTTGTATGAAATCTACACCACACAACTGTCTATTTGTGATAAGAATGTTGCAAGCGAAACTCGAAATTGAAATTCATCTTTCAGTCAAATGAATTCAAAAATTTGAGTGTTACAGATCTGGCAAATTCAAATTCGCAGATTATTCTACGAAACGTTGCTTCAAGAATTAACGTTGTAATTTTAAACATCAAATGAATTTAATTCAATTTTCCAATTCTGATCTGACATCATTCTATCTTTTTAACTTAAACTGTAAATCTGCAGATACTCGAGCATTTACTCGATGAGTTCCCCACACCACAGTCTGGAGCGAGAAGCGAGAAACATCCTCGAGCTATTCTCAACGATGGCAAATATTGCCGCAGAAAGGAGAAACTTGGCGCTAAATTTTTTTCATGCTGACGCTCACTGAAAATATTTTGGAACAAATTCGGTTGCACACAACACGTTTATTGTAATGCTTTGCTTTATTTCTCTCTCGTAGCACTCAGTTAAGGATCAATTGAGGTGTCGTCTCTGAAATGAATTCCTGCATGAAGCAGCCGTGTCTTGATGAGGTGGGTGTGCATGCACGAGAGGCTGAACTGCAAGTACCTCCTTCAAATACGTCGAATGGAGCACAACTAATGTTTGAATTTGAGGCATGCTTTCATCTCGCGGATAAACATGCAGGCTATTCACTTCAAAAGCGTACACCGTGAAAAATTTCAAATTTACATTCGTATGCTAAAAATTTTCTGCCACATTTCTTTTGAATGTGCAGTCTTTTCTGGTGGGTGCAAAAACTATATTATTTTCAGTAACTCCCGAGGGAAGTTAGGCCAAAAGAGCAAACAGAATATTTTGCTGGCATTCAAATAAAAATATGGATATAGTTGAGTGAAGTATACGTAGATATGGGCTGGTATACAATTTCATCGCTATCCATTGGAAATGTTGAACAGTGTGTGCGTGTGACCGTGTTTGTGTGTAATCTTATTGCCAATTTGTCCACATCACACCGAATCAGGTGTGTGACTGTGTGCATGTATGAGTGAAAATAAAAATGTAAAATTTTTCACATAGAAGACATTTGAAAGTGGAAATATCCTGTATTATCACGAAGTAAATAACGTTCAATAACTTTGGAGCTTTATGTTAATGGTACACATGAAGAACTTTAATTGTGTTCACATAACGGTTTATTTATTTTGTAGAAGAAAGGCTTGCCTCAGTGAACTGGAAAACAAACGGAAGCTTCACATAACGTTCTATGTAATTTTTTCCGCAAAATAGTCTGCGTAACTAAACTTCGCTTCAGAAAATATTCTACAACAATGAATATCAAACATCGTTCTTTGTCCAATGGCATTTACTTTGTGCGCTGAAAATGTACAGTTTTCAAAAGACTTTTAATCTATTTTTTCCCTTATTCAGATTCACAATCATTTTTAATCTCTGAAGCTCCAAAAAGTATATTTATCCGCAAGTGAAATACCTACGAAAAATAAAATTAGCTTTAACGACGGTGATTCAAGTGAACGTGAATGGAAGTCAATGGCAACCCTAACGAAGGTCGTAACAAACTTCAATATTTATCCAAACTTTCACTAAATTCTTCCGTCACAGTGGCGCTCGCACTCACATTGTCAAATTCTTGGAACGGTCGTAGTTAATTCTGCCGCCCGACGCCGATGACTCTGCATGTTGTTTGTATTTGTGCTCGTCGCTCGCTTTGTTTTTGTGCTCAGGCTCGTCTCTAGAATTAAGGCTTTGGAGCTCTGCACTTAATGAAGACCAGGACTCCATCACCAGACTTTGTTGCTCTCGTGAACAAGGCTGACGTTGGATGCGAGTGCAAAAATAACCCTAAAAGAATTGGAACACATGCTAACCTAACGTCTTCTTGTGTTCCGCATGAACGATGTGTGTGCATATGAGAGAGAGTTATGAAAGCTTGCACAAGTTTATCACTAAGCATTATGCGTGTAAGGTAAACAGGTTATTTTTTTAGCATCTTGAAATTGCAACACGTTGTGAATTTATGGGAAAATATGAGAGACAATATAACCACAAATTTTAACCGTGTAGCAGGTGTGAATGTAATTCAAAAGGTGCTTGTCTTTAATGAGCATGACTGACGCTGCGTTGTCTTAATTTGATGCCCAATGAAAATCAAATTTACTTGATTATTGCAGTATATACCAAAATAACACTAATTTAGCAGTAATGTAGGTTTAAACTCTGTGGCTCTGTGGCTTAATTCACAAGAATTGCACATTTTACCGCAACAGCGATTTCCATCACACTTTAAAGCATTTTATCGAATACGCATGAATTTCTTAGTTCGCTGTGTTAATACTCGTGAAACGGATTTATTCGACCCTTTATCCTTATATCATAATTATTTCCTTGTAATAACCTTGATGAGCAATAATTATGATTTAAATCAAAAGCATGCAGTTTCATATACTCCAGAACTGAAATTCGCTAATGAAATCTGAGAAATGCCGCTCGCACCCACCTGTTCTTTGGAAGCTGGTTCAAAGCTTTTGCATGCACAACTCATTTGGGCCCACGAAATAAAGTCTCTGATTAAATTTTCTCTTTGAGCATGAAGTAGAATAATTCTTATGAATCACTGATTCATTCATAACCCAGCAACTCCACGAAATGCATGTAGAAATGTATTTTTGAAGTCTATATCTGTTCACAAGTTTAGTGTAAATTTTACTTTTGGTACACTGCAGCGAGAAATACTGAAATATATTTTGATTTTGAACATACTTCTTCATGAACATTTCAGATCGAAAACAAATGATAGAGTACACTAAGGAAAATATTCAAACGCTCTTAAAGTAAATTTCAATAAAAATACGAGGAGATAATATTTTTATGTTAATTTCTTGAATAAATAATCAATAGCATATATTATATCCATAAAAAGATTGCATGCCGCATTAGATCGACATCAGCTCGTGCCGCTCGATGTCCACGAGCTGATGTTGAATTATGTATGTATGAATATCTACTGTCTACATGAACTGACATCTGTGCATTACAACAATAGTTCATGCAAAAAATTAAGATACGTTTTGATTGTTCTGAGCCTTAACTGCGTGACAGAAGGCTCAAGAATAATTGTCTCGTACGAGTTGTGAAGCTCTCTTACGGTTTTGCTCTGAGGCTTCCAAAAACTGGTACTCATCCTGTTTGAAAAAGTTACTGATGCAACAGTTAATCAAGCTTTGACAAATAATCTTCCCATTGAAACATGTGAATTAGGGTAGTTACTCCCAATGGTTTGCACTTACGGTTTCCCTTTTGGAAAGAACTCACTATCGCCTTGTAGCTCTTCATAAAACTCAATATTAAAACTATACCTGAAATTTAAATTCGAAAAAAATTATTTTGATGCATAGTTTTGAAGTGCGAATCTGCCAATCATACATTGGGAAGTTATACCGACCAAACATTTGTGTTGAAACACTCGTCCATAAAATGACGTTATTCTCATTCATTGGAATGAAGGATGCTTCAAAAAATTTATAGATATGCAGAATTTTCGTACAGAATTAATTTTCCAGCCTACAATGCTAGATTTCTCGGAAAAGTGAAGCTAAAGTTATATTTTACAAACAAGTAGATTCTTCAAACAACTTAAACGTTCCAAATAAAATACTAAATCATGATCAAAATGGTGTGTTCCAGCTTCAATGCATCTCTGGAAACGAGTCACAAAAGATTTCGCACTTCGTACCAAGAGGATTTCTGTGCACACTTGCACGTTGAATCGCATCCTAAAGTACGATCTACGACGATACACCTCATCTTATAGTATGTCGAATAACGAAAGTTGATTAGCGGAAAGTTTTTAAAGTGGGCTGGCAATTCAGCAACATGTGGTAACTTTTACTACTACTTAATAACCTGCTTGCACTCCTCCATGCCGAAATATGAGACAGCCATTTTGCGCATCATTACCGACAACAATTCTACCTCATGTTGACTTAAATTACATTCAATTTGTTCAGAAATTCAACCGTGAAGATGAACCATTACGTTTCCCATGCTAGAGCAAAGTGCATACACATTTTTTGAAGCCCTTCTAAATGTAACTGAAGGCTTGTGCCAGAAAGCCCCACAGAATTTTGGATCACGGCAAAGTCGAAATAAGCACGCTTCGTAAAGGCTTGTGTCAGGACACGCAAATAAAAATAAGAATGTTTTTGTCAGCCACCGACCCAACTTTGTGTCAGGACGCAGTCGAAATAACAACATCCTCTGTATGGCATGAAATGGAAATATTTGTCGAGGCACTTTAGTCTAGTTTCGTAAACTTCCAGCCTCATAAACTGTCGGTTCTTCTTTGTAATTCGCATTTAGATACAAACGATTCTCAGGCTATTTGAAATAAAGTTTCATGATCCTTGACAGCGTTACCCAACAACATGGAGTGCGATGCTTTACTCATTTCAACACATAAGATAGGACAGCTTTCAGAATGATGCTCGAATGGCATTCAACTGATCGATGAAATCGATCGAGATTTAATTCTCTAATTGCTAATGACTTTTTACTAAAATTGGTTTCCAATTTACTTCAACGATGATGGAGTTATTAGCATTGTTATGAATAGCGGAGAAATGATAATATAGCTTGTATTAGAAATTCTTGGAGAGTAGAGTTCATTTTTGAGAGGACACAAAGTACCATGACGACAATTCAAGAACACTAAGTTGAGAGCCTCAATTCCCATGAAAATATTATTACATGGCAAACAATGATTATTACTGTCATTATTACAATGACAATCATTCCCCCGCAGTTCCACGTACATCTCACAATGGCCTCAGTAAGGCCACAAGATGCTTATTTTTATTTTTTATTTTGTTCTTTAAAATTATACAAACCCCGCGCCATGATCTATGTATTAAAAACACTCTGATTTTACCATCTTCAGTCATGTCTACATATAAAACATAAAAAGAATTTAAGAGAAATGTTTCTGAATATTCTCACGTTTTAGCAAGTTTACCATTCAACTTCAACAAATGAATCTTTAGATGAATGGTTCACGCTGAATATTTCAAACTAGAAAACGAGAGAGAACCGTTTCCTAAACGAAGCCATTCACTTCTATTCAGGCCTGTGCACACATGCAGAAAGCAATTACATGCGCCCGTGCCCAACATTTTGCATTGCCCTGCGAATACTTCCGCAGTATTTGTTATAATCATTTGCAAAGCAACATAAAGAGCTGAAGGTGAAATGACGGCTGCATCAATCAGCGTGAAGTATGAAGAGGCGATTATAACTTCGGCTTTTGTGTTGCTCGAAGCAAACGTGTTCTTCGGCGCTCTGGCTTCGCGGACCGCCTGAATTATGAAGTGCTCTTGGTCTGCCCAGCAAAAAAGGAAAGCTTTCAGCCGTCGTGAGAGCTCTCGCGTGAAATCCATGATGCATCTCGGTTTCACCGCAGACCAGACAGTCAAACGAGAGTTTACCGGAAAAATATCGGTTCGTGCGCGCAGTGGAAGGCATACGTGAAAGAGACCATTACGTGCGTTTGTAACAGCGTGTGCCTTTTGCCGTAAAATGTACGTGACTTTTATTTGTTTAAACACAATGTGCATGGCATGCCTTGACGTTGTCTATAAATCGACCTGTCTCAATGAGAAATGATGAAGTTCGTCATATTGTACAATCTCGACAAAATCGTTTGGATTCTTTGGCGGGTACAAAAGGTGAATAATTGCGAGGTATTTGTGTTAAATTTCGGTGCCTAGAGACATTTTATTTGAAGGACAATGCCCAAGATTTTACAAGAGACATGTAAACAGTGTAATTTAAGGCTCACCCAAAAGCAGGAGTGTTAATGAAAATATATTTGGTCTACACACAGGCAAATCAATCGTGAGTCGCCATTAATATTGCCTTCGCCATGATACATTACTGAACTTGAAATATTGTTCGTAGACTTGGGGAAAACAAAAGCTGCCATTATAATGGTTGCTTACTCAACTTTTCAGAACCTTCATTTCGAATCTAAATAATTGTACGCAGATCAGGACATTTCTGTACTAAAGCAGCATTTCTAGTTCGTATTCTTAAGGGACCTTTCCAATTATCTTCAATGTGAAAGTATTTATCTCTTGTATTTTATTTCAATACGAATGCTAAATATTGTCGTCCACCGAATTCAAGAAAAAAGCACTACAGTCTTCGTGTTTTTACGGAACTCAACGCTAACTCACAACTAATATCTCCTGTGCGAGAAATTTTTGGTGACGTAGACTTCAGATTGTGATTATTTAAGCAGTGAATGCATAATCAATTGATTTATTGTGCCCACTAATCATCTTTATCGTGTCCAATTGATTAACTAATTTATCGTATTCATTAAAAAGCCATTTTAGAAGCAGTTATTAGTTAAAGCCAATGATTTCGAGGCGTCATGCCAAATAAATCCAATCTTAAAGTGCACAGAAACTGTCAGTGAGTGTTCATTTTTTTTAAATTTCACAAAATTTAGTTTACTGCCGCGAAATTTGCATTCATTGCTTCGGTAAGTCCGATTGTTGTGTGTGGAGATAACGTTCTTGCTACATTCATGCAGTCCTCCTTGTGGTTAAAATAGATACGACTAGTTACGATATGAGCATAAACTTTTGAATATATTTCGAATGAACATTTTTCATTCAGGGTTGTTCGAAGATGAGAATTAGTTTTCCAAGACGACAGATCCAAACAAAACTTACTGGTTGGGCTTGTGAGAAAAGTGAAATTCAAAATGAAGAACATTTGCTCAAAATCTGTGGCAACTTTATCAGAAAATTTTCAAAAGGAGCGACTAACTAAAGCTCTCTGGGAAAATTTTTTTTCTGACTGCACTTGTTTCGCTCCAACGTAAATCCTACTCAGAATTATCCTTCGTTTATTATGGTCACCATACATTCGGACTAACCATTTGTTCAGTATTTGCTAGCAAAGACTGCGTTAGAAAAGAAAAATATCTGAGAAGAATAGGGAGTTACTCCTTGTTGTTAGCTTAGAATTTACTTGTCCTGTGAGACTGAAAACGATTCAACACAGTTTAATTAGTTCGCAACTTATCAGAATTGAATTATGAAGAAACATTTAACGCACTCTAAAATGTCACTTATTGAGACTTTATTATTCGGTTTCGACGTGTGCCGCATGATTGGATGATTATGATCAATACTTTGGCGATTGTGCTGAAACCCTAGCATAATAGTAAGGGCATTTGGAGGAGATTTAATTATTTGAAAATTTTCCCCTTTCAAAACAAATCATTCTAAATAGTAGATTTAGTATACTAGGTTGAATGACCGAGTCAAACGTTCAAGTCAGTGGATTCAACGACATTGCTTTAATACTGAAATAGCAAGTAACACTACTTAAATGCACATAATGTTTCACATTTATAAGTGCACGAACAGCCTATTTCGTATGGGGTTTTAATTCAATTATAAGCCCGGAGAAAATTTCTTCACGCACGAATTCATTTTCAAGCAGTAAAAGCCAGAACCTCTTTTAATTATTTTAATTTCAATTTGTACACACTGTGTATGTACAAAATGAATGTGTGAATAACACATTTCTGTTGAATTTTACGGCTCCGTTGCAGTGAGTAAGAGCGTTCTATGCGTTTTTGTCCGAAGTGTGGGACTTGAGAGAAAATCTTTCGAAAATGGGCATCTCAATAATATCTTAGCTTAAAATAAATAGAAAAACCAACGCAATAGAGAACAGTTATTTCAGCAAACGTTTCGGAATAAAATTATTCGATCATCAGTGCTGGAAGAAAAAAAATATATTTTCAGTCATGAATAAGACGCTTATGACCTGGATAGGAATACTAAGTAAAAAGCTCATTTGAATACAAAACAAATAAATCCTTTTCTAACGATTAAAATATCATTCATAAGCGTATAGGCAATACACACAGTGCACACAGGCGTCCACAACCATACATACACAACACACTCACACCTACACATTTACATATGTTGATTTATTTTTTATTCATTCCACACTGATGATGGAATAATTAGCTTCCGAAAGGTTTGCTCAAATAAATGGTCTTTATAACGTTGGTTCTTCTATTTATTTTGAGAATATGATTCCCTAAGAATCACCCTATAAGTACTACTATCTTAGCTTATTAGGGATGTCTAAATTTAAATAGTTTTTTGGTTTAACATCCAGGTTTGAAGAGCATTTACTGTGATAAATTTTTCAGTTTTAATTGAAGCCTTGAAATCGGATTTGGTTTGGATTTTGGAACTAGTTAAGACTGCAACCTGATAGGCTAACGAGTGGAACGTGTTTGAAAAATACTATTCTTACCTTTTCCGCAAGATCACTACGGTCATTTCCTACCGCCTTGGATGACTGTATATGTACTCTATTTATAACATTTACATTAAAATCTGCTACCTTGCCGAATTTCTCTAAGCAACTTAACACTGTAGTTAAATCTGTTAAATGTGTTAAATCATAGTTCCACTGTAACTCTATATGTTTTGCTTTATAGTGACTGTACATAGCTGAGGAAACGCTTGAACTTGCAGCACATCAGCCTGAGGTGGTGGCGCCTCAGAGCAGGACTAACACTTGGAAGTTCACGTTTCTGCTGATGTCGCTCACAGTTTTTAACTGAACGCTGTGGATGTTAAAAACTTTATCTTCAAGTAATAAATAAGAAAGCAACTATAACATAACCACAAAGTTAGAGCACTCTTTCTGTAAGGTGCTTTGCATAATGGAACAAGATAAATTATGTGCACGTCGTAAAAATGAACAATATGAATTTTTTATGTGTCGCGTCAGTGAAAATATTAATAAATTATTTCCATGTTGCATAATTGAACAAAATAAATCTTTAATACGGAAGGAGTTCGTCACCAAGCTATAATTCATTGGTTTTGAGCAATTTTTTTTCGTGGCAAAGATTTTCTCAGTTTTAGCATAAATACACAAGAATATACTTCCAGGAAGGATATGATGGGAAAAGTTTTATGTTCCTCCGGAGGTTTGCCCTCTGTCGGCTTCAGCATGGTCAAATAAACTAGTTTCTCAGATATTTTATTTGAAAAAACTACGCAGTAATTTAAAATATACTGCGATTCTCATTAATCATCATATAATTAAATTCATAGTCTACGTACAACTTTGATTCACCGAAAAAATGTGCGAAAGGTTGTGAAAAATATCTGATGAGCTTGAATTTTTTCGCCAGAATTTATTGTTTCGCAAAGCTATGGTCACTCCTGTGATGTGAAACCACTTCTGTTTTATCATTTTAAAAAATTTAGCAACATTAAGGGGCATTGTTTTATTTGTATTGTTCGCTTGCTACACGAAAACTGTAATGTTTTCATCATCCTGAAGTTTAGAATCCGGCTTGAACACAGATTGCTCAGTCTTCTTATTTACCGAGTTCCAATTTCATAATTCTTAATATTTCAGTGAGCCAAAAAGAAATTTACCGCAAAATTTGAGCCAGTATTTAATGTTTTTTTTAGTCATATCATTCCCTGCATTGTCAAGTTAAAAGGAGTACATGAATTCCTGAAACTATGTTCCCAAATAAAAACATTGAGAAAGAGTCGATACTCATCATGTTAAATATTTGTCTAACGAACATCTACCTAACTCCATTCTTTGAAAGTTTTCTCTAATTTACAATTTTAACAGTTTTTGCATCTGTTTTCGTATATGAAGCATTCTACCTTATGTCTTCTTAGTATTATTACAGTCGATCAAAGAATTATCCAGGTGCGCTAATAATGTTATCCTATCGTCATTTTCATGTAAATGACAAAATGAGGAAAACAAAGGAACTCTGAATAGCCTTCGGGGAAATATTTTGCGGCTTCCGCACGTCAGGAAATAGCTTTTCCGCTATATTTAGATCCTAGGCTTCCTTTACACTTGATTAGGCAAGTTAATTCAAGCCACCCTACGCACAACAAAGGCATTCCAAAGAGAGCAAGGAAGAAAGCGCCATTTAGAATGGGGTTAAGTGAACACAGTATCCATGCTCGAAGTGTGTTCCCACACAAGATCCCTGCGCATGGAAACTGTAAGTTGGGAAGTAAGGTCTTGAAACCAAATAAAAGTTTAAGAAGAAAGTCAGAGCGGCTGAAAAAACAGGACAGCAGTGAACCGAAAAAGATGGTCTTTAATAAAACGAAAGAAGTAATTCTATTCCAACAAAAAGAAAGCCTACCTGACTCTCTGCTCAAAATCTCCCATTTTCCTTTGGGAGTGCTAATTCTCACAGATGCAATAACTGTGTCCCCATGAGAGGGGCTTCCTCTACGCGAACAGTACATCTATCTCAATGAAGTTCAAACACTTGCACTACAAAAAAGGATTAGAGTCTAATCGAGATTTACAGTTTTTCTGTAACAGTTATTGGAGATATAGCAGTCTCCTCTTTATTAGATTTTTCTAAATTAGAGGCTGGATGTTCTGAAAAGAATCTGCTTTTTAATCTATCCCTAAATGTCCTGTTCCCAATCAAATTATAATGTGAAATTACTCAAAGTCGTTTTTATTTATTTCAGACTAAAAAACTATTCGATGAATTTAGTTTACTTGTGAGATAAGTGTTCTACATTGAATCAAATCACAAAGTAGAATAAAATTTCCATAGGATGTCCCAGAAGTCACTGAACTAAGTCGGGCCCAGAATTTGTTATATCTCAAGCTGTTCATTATAAAAATACTAAGTTATGATATCACGGATGAATTATTTGTGGAAATAAATCCTTCAAATTGTCTTAACTGTCCTGCATAAAAACTGTTCAAACTGTTCTGCAAAATGTGAATAAAAAAAGCTTCTTGAAGCTAAAATGACAAATGAGTTTCGGTAAAAGATATCGTCAAAAGTTTCAATCGAAAGTAAAATCAATGCAAATCGACCAAGGCGAAATTCTGAACACCCACCATGCTACGTTGCTGTTCGCTTAGATTTTGTAAAAGTTTTATTGGGTGTAGAAGTTTGCTATTGAAAACGACCACAGTAGGACGATCTAGCAATAGTGGTTTTTTGTTCTAAATGCTGAGTATATTTGCTACAAGAAAGGTGGGAGCTCCCTCCTTTCAAAAACAACGTCAATAGTATCATAAAAGGCAAATGCGGTTTCACGATGCTCTGGGGTTGTTCGAATTCATGTTCACTACAGCCCAACTAGAATGCCAATAAAATCTGAATATTTTAACATAGTATTAGACAAAAACTTAAAACTGTGTATGCAGCGACTTAGTCTAGGCGGGTGATTTATCTTTCGACGAGATAATGACTCGAACTTCATCCTGGTTCAGAACGTCCTACATTCAGTGGAGTTTTGACTTCAAAAAGTTCAGTTCTGCGATGGCCGTCGGTTAGTCTTTCCCTATTCCCATTGGGAATTATTGGCGATAAATGAAAAATCAAATAAAAAATGACGCCAAACTTCTAGAAGAGATGGAACGTACAATAATTAAAGAATGTAAAAGCGTTCGAACAGAAACTTGTCAGTATCGCATCAATAACTTGTAGATAAATCGCAGCTGTTCAAAGCATTGAGAGATCATGCTGTAAATTTAACTCTGGTCACTCTATTCGGTTTTCAATACCGGGTTAACATTATTGTCTATTTGACAAAGGGAATTTTTCTGTTATATGTGTCAAATTGAATCTGTCTTTATTCAAACAGAAATTTACACTAATTTTTGCATAATTTATAACGCACAAAATGTTTACTGAAAGAGTAACATTTTATTTTCTGATAAATTATTATATAAATTAATGACATTTAAGAACAAGAACTGTCGTTAGCTGTGTGCTTGTTTTTTTGCGTTTTCTTTTGTTAGGTAGGGATAACTAGAAATCCTTTTTTCATCTCGACTCTTTGGTCGTCATTATCAAACAAGCTAAATGTTCATTTTTGTACAGACCTATTCTAATCTTTTTTAAATGTCAATTGCTTTGGCTTTAGCCCTTAACTTTAATAATAGAGGCAGATTTTGAATGATAGAGACAGACAATGAAAAGCAAAAGTACATGTTGAATAAATTGGTTATCCATCAGTGGTCGAAGTTTGGTGGTAACACTAGCCTTGTAAAAACATCAATCTTCAATTCTGAATTTTTATCTCTGACGTACTGCAACGAACGAATTTCTTTCTGACGTACTGCAACGAACGAGGAAAAACAAGCCAAGCAGCACCAAAATTCCTTTAATTTAGTGTTTTCCACCCCTATAGACAATATTTTGTTCAATTTCCTTGTATTGACGTCCTCAATTTAAAATAAAAAGAACCCAAACAAGAAAACAATTGCTTCAATTCTGTATTTTGTTCCCTGATGGACGAGAGCTCGCTCAGTTTTCTTGCATCGACGTCCTCAAATTAAAAGTAAAACAAAGACAGGCCTGAGAATAACTTGCCGGCATTTGGTGCGCCAATACACAAGGCTATGAAGCTCCACTTCATTCGGACGGCGACGCTGAAGTGCCGCCGAGCTCCCGGGCCAGGATGCGCTAGCAAGAAGCCCGCTGTCTTATGGCATCGTCCCACGGAATTTTTGCCCCATTTTGAAGGAGCAAAGTGGGTCAGGCTGACGCAATAGCTGCCTCATTCCGCACTCCCAACTTCCTTTTTCGCCGTGCTAACAAAGGGAGCAGATATTTTCTTAAGAAAACCCAGAACGTAGCTGAATTTCCGCCTTCGCTCCATTCCGATGAGGCGATACCTAAAGAAAAAGTGCAGTAATTAAGTTTAAATGAAATAGAATGAGAGAAAAATGGATACATTAACGTCCAAGCTTAATTTTGGTGAAGAATCAACGTTCTGTGTTTATTACACATCTGTTATGCTCAGTTTAATTAGTATTATAGACCTACACACTAGCATGAAACATTGTTTGTTGGAATGATGATGTCAGTTGGAGTTATTACAACCACTCTATCTATATCAAAATAATAACTACTATCTTTATGATGACACAATCTACTGGAACCACCAACTCGAATAAGGTTGGACATTTGTTAGCTCAATAAAAGATTTTTAAAAAAATGGCAGGGCTGCTAATGCACTTGAATAAACACACCAAATCTCACAAGCAAAGTTATAAAGAGTAGGCCTCTTTTACAGCAGGTGAAATCCTCCCACACGACTTACCTCTTTCAAATCAAAAAATACTTGAAAGCCATAGGAAAGAAGATTTACGAACAAAAATGCCGTTAATCATGAACAAGGAAAAAATACGAATTTCGAACTGACCTCCTATTTTAATTTTGTTCTAGAAAAATTTTGTTTCATTTTAAGATTTGACTTGTCTGCTAAGTAGCTTACACTAACATGCTTCGAGTGAATCTAAGTGAATCATCTCGTTCAACTTTCTTTTTTACAATCTAATTCGTGCGGTAACTGAAAGCCGTAGTAGCTTTTCGCTGTTTTATTTTCCAGTTTCGAGCCATAATCGTTTGCTCTGCATCCCATCATTTCTCTCCAAATTTCCTGAGATTTATTTTGTACGTCATCTCACCTCCGACTTCAAATCCTGTTACTCAGCGCTTTGGCATCAATATTTTTAAGCTCATTCATCGTTCTTTCATTTGCAGTCATCAGATTGGCTCTGGTGTTGGGTAGTCACCGACACCAGAAAGAGGGAGAAACTGCATGCCACTCAGCAGTGAACTTCAAAGAACTCATTAGGAAACAAATTAAACGATAAATCCACCATATTAAGGCATTTGTATATTATTGCCAGACAGAGCATTTTTTTCGGATTGCCATATTTCAACTACGGGCGTTAAAGGGTAAATGAGCTAGAATATAGAGAAGTTTATGAACCAGCATCGAATGAAACTAAAATAACCGAGACCTCAGGAAAACTTTAATGCCTGCTTTGGTAAACCTACCCCAATGTAATCAGCCACGCTCAGCTTATTGGATGGTCGCTCTGGAGCCCCATGTCAAGGCCGTGACCATTTTGTTGTAATTGGCCTTCAATTATCATCAAGTGTGTCTGAATTTGCTGATTAGTCGGTTAACGGCTCTAATTGGCAATGACACGAAGGTAATGAGGGCATCACACTATGGACAGGGTGATGCCAGGCCGCATCCATTGGTCAAATACGCGAATTTAAGCCAATTTATAGTTTTCTTACCAATCTTCATTTGATTCGCCATCATTTGGTTTTCATACATCCTGTTGTTTCTGGTTTATTTTCTTCAATTCAAGACACTCATTCCACAATGTTTTCATAAATTTTGTAATGTGCTTCGGTTCTGTTATACCAGCAAACATAATTTCACGGATAAGTTTTTGCGTCTGAAGATAGATTTGAGCTTTTTACCATCAATACCAATGATGTCACGTATTTTCAGAAAATTTCAATGTCATAGTTCAAGAAAAATATCCTCGTATCCTCGCTCAGACACTATTATGAACCATTACCTAACTGCGAGGTTGGCGCGGGAGTTTTCGTGAAATTGTTATTTGTCTTAGTGTTTCTTTTCTCACGTGAATATGAGTATCTTAGGAATATTTGAAGGGCAGGAAAAAAATTATCCATGAACGGTGCACCACAACAGCGACAGCGTGTTTTTCTATCTCTGAAAAGCCTTAGAGATATTGTATATGTTTCTCATAAAACGGGCTCACTTTGTCATAATTTATATATTTTCCTTATTTCAGGTAAAATTTGCCACGAAATAATGCCAGACGTACAAGTAATTTTATATGGAAGAAAACATGTGCTTGAGTGCTACGATTGACTTCAAAACCGTCCCGGAAACGCCTCAGGAGATAGATGTACAAGGCAGTTTCGCAAGAATCTGCCGCTCCATCACGGAACATTACTCGCATCAGGAATAATTTTGAAGCAGGTAGAACTGTTCAGGATTTCGGCAAGCAGCTTCTCGCCTCATCAACGACTTCCACCTTCCGTGGAACTACAACACAATGGTTGGAGAAAGCAAGTGAATTCCTGTGAAATTGTTTTATAAATTCCCTTGACAATTACGTGGCGTTTCAGCATTTTCAGGAAGACGTCATCGCAAAATTTCATTGCTCAAAAGTTAGTTGTTTTCTTATTATTACTTAGGAACAAGAAAAAAAACCCATGACAATCATTACGTCATAGGAATTATGACAATCGTGGTGTAGATACATTTTTTGCGGACTCTCTGAATACCGAATGAAAGAAAGTAAATAGCTTTAAGACCACATTTCGATAACGAGATGAAACTCTACAAACAAGTGTTCTCAAAAATCCAAGTCAAAATCCCTCGTTTAGTGAGGAACTATGCAAGTCGCTGTCAATAAAAACTTCTACAAAAAACTGCAAAACGAACTTCCTTTGCCAGATTCAAATAATTCCTCGACTTCACGTATGCGTCGTTTCTTGCAGACAGGCTCGAAATTTACGAAGTAAAGCTCAATGCCGATGACTCCGGATTTCCATTCACCGTTCGGGGAGATTTCTCTTAGGAAAGGTTTTGAAAACTTTAGGAATCACAAACAGCTGCTTTAAAAGCGACATCAAAGAGCTGAATGTTAGAGACGTTTGGTGTATAGCAAGAAACTGAATTCGTTTCCATACAACACTGGCTGCGAAGTGGTTATGAAAACGCTCACTCTGGTTAGCAATTTCACTGCACCGGGAACCGTGGTTGTGGCTTCGAAAGTTGTCTTGATTAGCTGTAGGGAAGGTAAACAATGTACCCAAAATCTAGCTTTACAGTTCTGAGTGTGCTTGACAAAATTCGGCGCGGTAACAGATTTTGAGCGTCTGTTTTTAGTCCTAAATTCCTTCTACGATATTTTGATGCCTGAGGAGCTATTATTTAAATCTGTATATATAGGAATGTTGGTACGTTTGTTTGTTGGAGAGCCTGACTTTTCAACCTAGGTCATGACATTTGGCTTTCAGCACGAAAACGCTGAAGAAAACATGTTGAATATCTAAAAATGACCCTAGAGTTACACCCATTGTTGAATAGATATATTTAGTTATTATCTAAAACTACACGCTAGAAAAATTCGAAGGTGCTCTACAAATAATTATTCGTCAGGATGCATTCATACAATGAGTTTACCAAGTTATATTGTATCACATCATGTTAACCGAAATATATTGCTAGTTCATAATAATGCAGTATATCTATTTTCAAACGCAACATCAGCCTCACACAAGTCTTTATGCAACCGCTTAGGTACAGCCACACCATTTCCATGTAAGTCGTGCTATAAAACAACTGCAGATCCATATCATAAGAGCATTAAGAGAATCTTTAGAGAATACTGTTGGCGAATTGTACTTTGAAAGCCGGTTACCATTGTGTCTCTTAATCAAACATACTAACCTTATTTGTTTCGCATTTACATACCAATACTAATTGTTTCAAACCAGATTTATGCCAGGCCACTTTGAATTTTAATATTGGCATCAGTCAGTGATGTACGTTTAGTCACAACTTGAGGGTATGTAATCTTTGAGCTGTGTTAACACATATGATCTTTGTTTCTTTCCTACAGTATATGTAATATTAACCCAAAGTGATGGAGGATCAAACGGTAAATCGGTCGTCCATGAAAGTAATAATGTAATTCTCATGGTTATCCGTCGAGCACACACATAAGATCGAAAAAAGGATTTGGGAAATCACTGTTTGTTCGGATCTATTGTTTTCCGCTGTCATAAATATACCTGGGCTAGTTCCGTCATTTTCTATGGAGGCAATCTAAATATTTTTGGCATTCATCAGGCTACTGGCACAGTCTGCATTGTGATAAATATTGCGATCGTCTTGGCGGAAGCTGACGGTTTTTTGATATTCAAACATCTGTGGTTCGAGTGGTCGACAGGTTTCTTCAATGAAGAAGCTATATATCAACCCAGGACTGCTTTTATTTAAGAATCCTTCCCCTTGTTTACAGTTCCGTGAATTTTCTAGTGGATTTCTTCATGATTCAACATTCAGCTAATCAGTAACCAATTAGTGCCTCCCTAATACTGTCTTCTACGATGAGCACAACTGAAAATTTTGTTCTGCAACTGAATGTGTTTGTGAAAACTGGGAAGGAATACTTTCTGGATGATTTGAGGTGTTTTATGTTATTTTGTCATGTGTATGTTTACGCAAACACCATTCACAAACAATTTGAGTTCAAAAAAGTCTCAATCTTTTAGGGGCAATGAAATAGTTACTGAAAAACATACA
>JACJUY010003937.1:24105-50604 GCA_014220935.1 Platorchestia sp. MABIK | reverse complement strand
ATTTGCTCTCTTGCTTCACAGATTGTTATTTCTGGCACAACAATTGATGAAAATATAAACATCAGAGATATGGCAATCCATGTCTAGGTCACATGTTTGAAACAGAATTTACCAAAGCAAGTATCGAAGATGATGAAAAGAAGTACATTCGGCAATGAAGCATTAATTTCTTAATTGAGCTAATAGAATTTCGATCGCGTCTTCCTCACAATTACATAATTTTGAAGTCAATTAAGCATCAAGTCTTGCTTGAATCCTACAAAACCTGATATAATTCTATTGGCAAAAATGTTTATCACCAATCGCTCAGACCTTACTTTACTAGATTTTCAGAGATAGCAGTTGCATACAGTGCCTTGGTAGACAGTGAATAAAGAACGAAGTGCATTCAATTTATGAGGAGAAGTTCTCAATTACAGAGATTCCTCAGATGAGAATCCCTTTCGAGAACTTTGCAAATTCGCTTTAATGATTCTGTGTCATTCTGATGCTGATGTTGAGAGAGAATTCAGCCAAGTAAACATCATTAAAAACAAGCTTCGGAACAAGATAAATGTATCAACAATAAATAGTATACTGACAATACGACATGGTCTAAAACGTTTTAGAAAATGCTGCTATGATTTTGATGTTCCCCTGGATGTAATAAAGAAAGTTGGGACCAATAAAATATACGAAACCAGAAAGACCGAAGCTGCTAATGAATAATTGAAATTAGTTGCTGCATTGGATGACGAACTTCAGGATATCTTTGGTTCAGCTCATTAAAGGTAAGATTATGGGTCATATTTAAATCAAAATAGTGATTTAAAGAAATAGATTGCTTATGAACACCCTGTCGCTGTGCTGAGGGTGAGAAGCGTCTCAAATGGCAAGCACTGCCTGAATAGAAGTGAGTAGCAGCTCCACATCCATCACTCACGGCTGCTCGAGACACACTGAACCGCACTGAACGCGCCGCGCAGCGTCAAATATTTCTCCCAAGTAATCTTGAATTTTGCCAGCGCGACGCAGCGTCTGTACGCTTTGGTCTGCTTGCGCCCGTCCGCGTCAAGTGTGGCCGCTCTCATTGCAATACATGTTTTTAATTTCGCAGCTACTGCCTGCGTACGAGCGCGTCAGCGCCGACGCGTTTAGTCTGGCCGTAGCCTTAGACTATTCAATAATTACGTCTCGGCAAGGACGTAAGAACGGTCGAATTGGATTAAGAGAAAACATTTAAAATTATGTTTCCAATATGCTGGAGAGCGTTTTTTTTCTATAGATATACACAAATTAGCACCAATGCATTGCCTTACACACTCTACTAATATCTCTTTGAGTGAAACAGGAGTTGCATAAAAAGTAAGCAAAATGTTTTAAAATAAGCTTAGACTAAGATCAAAAGAAACATGGTAATGAATTTGTTCACAAGTAGCAGCTGAACTTTACCATCGGAGACTTTGAAAATTTGTGAAATCTTCACGGCCAATGTTTACCGCTTCGGTGCAAAAGATGATTCATGCACTGGAATAATGAATTCTGATCAATATTTTCGCTGAACCATGTTTTCAAACCATGTTTCCGCTGAACCATATTTTCAAACCCTGTTTTCGCTGAACGAAGGTTGATGTACCGGACAAATAGTGAAAACATTAGTCGCCCTTTGAAAAAATGATTTCATCATGAGGGCTGAGTCGGTAATGAAAGCTTAATGCAGCGGGACGTAAATAGTAAGATTTTTGCAGGGAATCATGTATTTTTTTCAAGGCATTGAAAGACTTCTTTAGAGTAAAATATGTATAGCTGATTTCCTAGTGTCGGAATTCATAGGAGGGCTTCATGTGTTTCTTGGCTTGAAGAGATTTTTCATTCAGAAACATTCTTTATCAGTTTTGAACGTTATGCAGATCAAAATTCAAGACAAAACGGGCACTGAATATTTGTTACCGGTCTGTTGTAGTATGCATTG
This sequence comes from Platorchestia sp. MABIK, assembly GCA_014220935.1. Classification (NCBI taxonomy): domain Eukaryota; kingdom Metazoa; phylum Arthropoda; class Malacostraca; order Amphipoda; family Talitridae; genus Platorchestia; species Platorchestia sp. MABIK. The sequence goes on along the minus strand of JACJUY010003937.1, from coordinate 48,653 downwards.
TAAGAATAGTCTTGCAATCGTCTTTAGCAGTCTTGAATGGACGTACTCCGAAAAGAACCATAACATCATATATCTAGATAAGTCACGTTGGAAAAGTTTTATGATGTTCGTTTTGGATCTTCTTCAACTTGCTTTTATTAGTATATAAAAACCTACATTGACCATTTTCTACTTGAAATTAATAGCTAAACCATAAATAGATAATTTATTATTTCAAATCCCTAAGCTTAAGTTCAAAACTGATTACTAAACTTGTATTACGCTATTTTAGTTTACGTTTGTTTAATTTTCAAATAATAAGTAAATGTCGACGTTATTATTAAATTTTGATGCATGGTAAATTTACTTTCTTCGTCGTTTTTTACGATTTTGCACTAGCAATATTTCTGCTCCAAAATTGAATGATTTCACGGGAAAGTCATTGAATCAAAAAACTGCGTTAATCTCTACAGATGGATGAAAAGGTCAAGTTTATCTCAAGAAATGTAGCGAGCGCAGAAATGTACATAAAAGCCTTTTGTTATGCTGTTTATAGGAAACATCCATTCTTCACCTTCCTGCCTGTATCCGTAATTATTTTCTGTCCGAATGCTATCTGTAGGGAACCAACGCACGTGCTGAAAAAGTGATACAACTGGAACTCTTGCTGATCTGTTGCTAGTATTTTTGAGTTTCTCATTTTGGAGCTTCGATAGATTTTCCAAAAATAGTAATCAAGCTCGTCGAGAATTTCAAATAATACAAATTCTCACATTTGTCCAAAAGTCATTTGAACATACATACATATACCAGGCTTCTCCTCATTATGGAAGGGTAGCCGACAGCAGGCCACAGTCAGCACTCTTAGTCACTAGGAAGCGAGAGAGGCAGCACTGGCCGCACCAGAACTGCCAGGATCAGCAGCAGCCCAGCATAACCATCTTCCACAGTCAGGCCCGACAGCTATAGCTGGTTTACCCCGACCGCTTCATTGAGTGCAGCCCCTCCCTCGCACAGGACAGGTCAACTCCATCACACGCGGGCAGGCTTCCAGTACCGCGTCCAAAAAAAAATTACATTACCTTCTTATGCACTGCTTCCACTCACTTCTGTCCGCAGTCATCCCTCTAGCCTCGTGTACAGTCAGACCCCTCTCATACAAAGCACCTTTTACCCCATCCATCAAACTTATCCGTGGTCTACCTCGCGCTCTAATACCACTCACTTCCGACGTATAAGTCTTTTTCACCAGCCGCTCAACATTCATTCTTTCAAAACGTCCAAACCATCCAAGCCCTCTTTCATCCACCCGCCTGCTCAACTTTTTGATAATACCCGTCTGCCCCCTAACCAACTCATTCCTTATCCTATCTCTTCTTGTTACTCCATACATGCTCCTGAAACACATCATCTCAAACACATCCAACTTCCTCCTCTAAGCTGCTCTCAAGCCCCAAGACTCTGTTCGATACAACAAAACTGGCACGATCAAGCTTTCAGACAGTCCCCTCTTAGCATTCATACTCAAACTCCGGCATTCAAAAACTTTCCTTGTTGCACCAATGTCTTGCAGCTTTCACTCACTCGAAGCCTCACTTCTACTTCCATACTATCCTTAACAGCCACATCCGACCCGAGGTCCCTAAAATGCTCTACCTCCTCTAACACTTTACCTTTCATCCTCACACCCAAAGTTTTAAACACTCCACCTCTTGAACATCTCATCACCTTACTCTTATTCACATTTACCCTCAATTTTCGCCTTTCGCACATTTACCAAACTCTGCAACCAGTCTCCGCAGTTTTTCCTCTGAATCAGCAACAAGCGCTGTATCATCTGCAAACAACAGCTGACACACTTCCCAATACATACCATTTTGTCCCACCAACTGCGCACCTTTTCCCAACACTCTGGCATTCACTTCTCTCACTACACCATCCATAAACAAATTAAACAACCACGGCGACATCACACATCCCTGTTTTACACCTGTCACAACTCGAAACCAATCACTCACCTCATTCCCTACTCTCACACATGCTCTGCTATCAATGTAGAAACTCTAGATCGCATTCAATTGTCTCCCACCCACTCCATACAAGCCTACAACCTGCCATAATGCCTCACGGTCCACCCTGTCATACGCCTTCTCCAGATCCATAAATGCCAATACACATCTTTTCCTTTTGCCAAGTATTTCTCACTTACCTGCCTCACAGCAAACATTTGATCCACACAACCTCTACCACTTCTAAAACCACATTGTTCTTCCGCAAGCACACGATCCGTCATCTCTCTCACTCTTCCAAATAAAACTCTTCCACACTGCTTCCCAACGACACTCAGTAGACTTATACCTCAAGAATTACTGCACTCATACCTGTCACCTTTCCCCTTGTACAACGGAACTACACACGCGCTACTCCAATCTACCGGCACTTTACTAGCCTTAAAACACACATTAAACAAACTTACCAACCATTCTATAACGACATTTCCTCCTTTCTTTAAAAATTCAACCGTGCAGCCATCCATACCTGGAGCATTCTCATTTTTCATCACATCCAACGCACCTTTCACTTCTTCACTTCTTATACGACTGCTATTCACTTCTCCAACACAGACATTTTAATATCACTTCCAACAGCTACCACTCTCGCAACCCTATCATCCTTCACGTTCAGCAGTTCCTCAAAATACTCGCCCATCTCTTCCTCACATCACATCCCTCCACTAGCAGCCTACCATTAGCATCCTTCACTCTTGCGTCACTCTCCACCTGTCCTTTTCTAATTTAATTCACTTCTTTAAAAAAAAAAACTTCCTTCTCTCTATGAAGTGCTCGCCGTGGCACAGTGGTTAAGGCATCGCCCTTGCATGTAGGAGTCGAGGGTTCGTATCCCGGCGCTGGCGCGGCGATTTTCCCCGTTGGGTATAAGGGAAAGCTCAAGCACAATACCCCACTCAACCCAGGTGTCGGAAATGGGTACCGGCTTTACGGGGGAAACCGTCATGGTGTCCTATATATAGTGTTAGTTATAAGGCATTTGAAAAACCAATGCTCAAGATCATATGTATCAGGCTTGATTGGAAATAAAGCATCCTAAGATGCCGATGTTTGTTAAGTCCCCTCCCAACTTTCTCCTCCACTCCTCATCCGCTGCCCTCTTTGCTCTCCTTACCATTCTTTGCACCTCTTTCTTTCTCTCCTTATACTCTTCGAAATTATGCTGGCTGCCCCTTTGCAGCCATCTTTCGAGCGCCCCCCCACTTTCTTCTCACAGCCGCTCATACTTCTCCGTTCCACCATTCACTCCCCTTTCTAATCCCCCTCCAACCTTCCTTACCCCACACACATCCCTTGCACATTTTTCGACTGCATCTTTAAATAACTTCCATTCCCCTTCCACTCCACCAACCTCACTTACCTTCACTCTCCCCCACTCTACTTTCATCTTCTCCTGATACTCACACTCGAACTCAGATTCATGTAACTTGCTTACATTTAACACCTCCCTTCCATTCTTCCTTTTTACGCCTCCCCACACTCCACTTACTCTCAACTTTCCCTCTACCAAGTAATGATTCGATATCCCATTCATCTCACCACTTAACACATGCACATCGAGCGAAATACCAATCACTCCCCTGCTAACCAAAATATACTCCATCAATGCTCTCTCCACTATCACACCTCCATTCGTCATTTGTTTTTTGAATGAATTTTGAGCGTTTTCCACGAAAAAAGTGAAGTCATGAGAAAACGCTCTCTTCATCAACGTTGAAATTTAATTTGTCCTGCAACAACTAGAAGTGATGAGCAAATATGTTGATGTTCTGGACAGATAGTAAGAAAATATTTTGACGTTAAGTTCTGCACAGTTTTCGCTACGCTGTGTCTCCAACAAAAATATCGTTAAGAATTACCCATCACCGATCTAATTTTAAGCAAATAATTTTATACATTAAGGATCATTTCACTTGAATAACGCATTTTGAGGGAAGTTGTTTTTCTTCTGCATCTTATCAGGAGAAAATGAAGTCTAGCTCAATCTATGAGAGTGTCCGCTATAACCTCTCCGCTATAACCTTATTTTCTCGAGTTTCTTCATCCCTGGGCTTTGCCCACAGAAAAATTCGACCTTCATGACACTTGCTATTCAAAGTTTCTGTAATGGATTTCACAGTTCAGCACCTTATTTTCTTATTACTGGGCCAGGCCAAGTAAAGGGCTCTAACAATCAGCTAGCCTGTAACTGGCGCAGTAGTTATGGATTAATGTAATGAAGAGTAACTGACAGCCAACGAGTCACTAGTGAATAAATCAACTCTTATCGACCAAATAAAATTTGAATTTTTGGTTGGGTAACCTATAATCAACCATGATGGTCAAAAGATAACCCGTCAGGAAATGTAAATACTTACAATAAAGGAACTTACAAAATTCAGCTCCTTAGTTCACTGTGAATCCTTCAATGGAGCGTATATAATTTAGATTCCGATAAATGTTCCACAAAATTTGACGACGGGTTAATACTTGATTTGATAAATAGCTCTACGAAACTGTTCCCCTACATGGTAAATGAAAATACTGAAGAACAATTAAGTTTAAACTGAAAAATTCTATTTAGGTTAATTTCGTTTGGATCATTGATTAAAAAAAGAAAAAGAATCTAGTTTCAGTGACAGCCGATTGGATCGCATATTGAACGAGTTCCGCTTGATTTGAGCTGTTTCATGTTGTACTCCGTTTTGTACCGATCAATTTCAATAATGGTTTGTGTTCTTTGCAGTACCACCATCGCGACTATCCTGGTCGATAACATACTTTAAAGATGCCAACACGTTGACTGTGGACTGGTCTTCAACTGAAAGTGTGGATGCGTGTGGAGTTTTACCTGGCCAAACGCTGAATTTCACAACCTACCTAATTACTGGTGAAGTGCAAAATGAGTTCGCTGTGGCGTACGACGACAAGTCTATAACCTTGCCTGATGCTCGTTCCATTGATAGCTACAAAGTAACCGTTCCCTCGCAGCAAGACCAGCTCATTTACAGTAAAGATATTGACGGTAAGAAATTCATTAAATTTATATTTTCGATAGGGGTTGCACGAGACCACTTTCTAGAATTATTTACTGAATAATATTGAACGAATTTTGAAGCCACATGAAAAATTGCTTTAATCGAAGGCTTCAATTTACAATAATACGAAACTTCTCATAATCAATGGAACGCTTGATATAATTTTTAAACTTCAACGAATCAACAGAATATCTTATACTAACTGAGCACAGAAGAAGTAATGGAGATGATATACATAAAGAGGAGTGCAAGTTAGAGCAGAAAATAATGCAAAATAATCAGCTGAAATGCAAACTTCTTGCGTCAAAGGCATGTGCGTTTTGAAGCTAGGTTAAATAAACTGCAATCGACCGGCAAGACAAAAGCATCAATTCACAAATATAGTGTCTCATTGAAGTAAACCAGCCTCGTTCACATAATTCTCATGAGGTCAGGTAAAACGAACCATAGCAGCATATGATTTTGTGTATCTAGGTAGTGACTTCCATTGTACAGCTCGTGCAGAAAATACTCGATTATAATCAAATTTTTAAACGAATTATAATTGTGACCTAGGTCTAAGTGTCATAAGTTCATCCAGTAACGACTAAAAAAATGAAATTTTTGCCTTCTTTACTAGTTTAACTATGCTTATATTGACAAAGAGGGAGAAAAAGCATTCTCTAATTTAATTACGATGGAAAAGTTTGAGATGAATGGCAGAAACAAACCTTAAACAGAATTATACAAACAAGGTTTCGATGGGAATGAGTTGAATTTGTATCAGTCTCAGCTTTTCTACTTGAATGCCGAATACAGATGAAACAAAGAACAAAATGTGATGCTTAAAATTGGGTGGGGCTGCATCTAAATCGGGTGCACTTCAATTGCAATGAAGAAAATTGAAGTTCGTATCGTGAGGCTGAAAATTTTCGTTCAATATTTTTTTTAAATTAAACAACTAAATCATTGGGCTAACTTCCACTGTAGCATTGTGCTTACAATTGAGTGATTTTTAGTGATTAGTAAAAAATTTACCCGTATTTGACAACGTGCTTTTATTCGTCATGGAAACTCACTAGCGTTTGATGAATTACGAGAAAATATTCGAATCCCCATTGATTTTAGTTCACGCATAATTTACTGTCGATAAGTTGGATCAATTTTCCTTCAGCTTTAATTGAACATCCACTCTTCAAAATGAAGTTTGATTTAAGAAAGAGTTGAGGTTCTCACGGAAATCCTTAAACGGTAGCTGAACGGATGCTGTCTCCCTGCCGAAGCCTCACAAAACAGAGGCATTTAATTAATCTTCCATTTTTATTGAACGGAGATGCACGGGGTGGTTGCTCGAGCACATGACGTGACTGGAAGGTTAATGAGCCGAACTGTTAAAGTACATTAAGGAATATATGGGGCATAATATACGATGTTTTCAGAGTTTTTTGTTAATAAATTTTCAACTTGTAGTAATTTGGGGAAAAAAAATTCGTTGTCCTACTAATTACCGCAGAGCAATTATGCGACTGTGGCACCTACACCTTTTTATCTGGGTATACATGGTGTTTCAATTTGAAATATCAGGGTAGCATTTGCACTCATCGATTTCTCCTGTTCAACGATAAACGCCCCTCATGAATAAAGTGTGTATGGAGATACAGAAAGCTATGCTGGATAAAACTTGAGCAAAAGTTCCTAACTTGTATCGTGAAACCAAAAATGTCAATCAGACACCAAGAAGGGAATGAAGATTCCATGTAAAATTTGTATTCACAAAGTTATTCTCAGTAAGTACATTCTGGAAAAAGTAAAAAGACAAAAGTTCGACAGACATGTTAAAGAATAAAATTGATAGAAAAAACCTTGCTTGAATTGTTTTGAATTCAGTTTTTATCTTTGCTAATAAATAGTATAAGCAAGTAGAGGGTCTTGATATGAGTCTCCCATTGGGGCCCACTTTTTCAAATATATTTATGTGCCACTGGGAGACAAAGTGGCTTAATGATTGTCCCCTAGATTTCAAGCCCACATTTTATCGTAGATACATTGACGACACTTTTGTATTGTTTAGAGATCCTGGCCGTTTTCCATTATTTCTCGACTACTTGAATTCTACACATCATTCCATAAAATTTACTGTCGAAACCGAAGATCATGATTGCATTCCCTTTTTAGATGAAAATGTTGCAAGAACCGGTAAGACTTTCACCACCTCTGTAAATCGAAAACCTTCATCCACAGTTTTGGGTTTGAGTTTTTTAGCTTCTGTACTTTCAGGTTCAAAGTGAATGCGATTAGGACGCTTATAAACAGAGCTTACAATATTTGCTCTAGTTTTAACAACCTTCGCAATGAATTCAATTTCCTGCACTCTTTTTTACGCAACAACGGGTTTTCCTCTTCCTCAATCTACACTAATGTTAAGAGGTTTTTCGCGAAAAAGTATTCAAAAGTTAGTGACGATGTCGACCCTGTACAAAGTTTGTATTGCAGTTTTCCTTTCTTTGGCCAGTTGTTTGAGAAGATGTCTAGAGGTTTGGCATTGCTTTTCAATCGCTGTTTTCCTGACGTTAAATTGTGCCCAATTTCTGTCGATTCATTTGAAATAGGCTCATTTTTTCGGTATAAAGATGTACTTCCGAAGCGAATGAGGGCGGCCTTAGTTTACAAATTTAGTTGTGTACTGTGTACATCAGGCTATCTCAGTATGACGACTTTGCCGTTTTATAGAAGGATTGCCCAGCATCGTGGAGTTCGTCATCGTACCGGGGTGCACTGGGTCCAATACCGCAGGATTTCGACCCCGCCACCCCTCTCACTCCGCCTCCGAGTTGTTGCATGAAGCTGCCATTCGCGCCAATTTTTTAACTATGAAGTACTACTGAGGTTTATTAACCTATCTGTTCACTTCAAAGTTATTATTAATCACTGCGTTATAACCACTACAAGTACTTAATAAGTGGATACTATAGCGGAATACCAAAGTTAACCTGCATTAAATCAATGTAATAAGTTATGACAACGACCGCTGGTGTTTGGCCATTCGATCCTCCATCTCGGCACTCAAAAACAGGGATTCTCTAACTTTTTTAACTTAATCGTAAACTAACTGAACTTGGCTACCCTAACCCAACCTAACCTAACTTAACCTAACCTACTTAATCTAACTTAAGTTAACTTAACCTAACCTAAATTACCCTAACCTAAAAATGCTGTTGCTGCTCGGAGGTGGTGCTGTAGCTGCTCGGAGGTGAAGGGAGAGGGGTGGGCGGGGTAGAAAGCCTGCGACATTGGACTCTGTGCTACCGGGGTCCGGGAGGCACAGAGTCTAAGATCGCAGGGTTTCCACCCCGCCCACCCCTCTCCCTCCACCTCCGAGCAGCTACAGAGTCTAAGATCGCAGGGTTTCCACCCCGCCCACCCCTCTCCCTCCACCTCCGAGCAGCTACAGCATTGTTAGGTTAGGGTAATTTAGGTTAGGTTAAGTTAACTTAAGTTTGGTTACGTAGGTTAGGTTAAGTTAGGTTAGGTTGGGTTAGGGTAGCCAAGTTCAGTTAGTTTAAGATTAGGTTAAAAAAGTTAGAGAATCCCTGATTTTGAGTGCTGAGATGGAGGGTTGAATGGCCAAACACCAGCGGTCGTTGTCATACCTTAGTACAATGATTTAATGCAGGTTAACTTTGGTATTCCGCTGTATTATCCACTTACTAAGTACTAAGTACTTAGTACTAGTACTAAGATTTAATGCAGGTTAACTTTGGTATTCCGCTGTAATATCCACTTACCAAGTATCCACGCACACTCAGAATGTGCGAACTTGACGTGGGTGCGGTCCGGGAGGCACCCACGTCAAGTTGGCACATTCTGAGTGTGCGTGCGCTAGTCCGTGTACGTGTACGGCTCGTCACCATCACCCAGAATCGCTACCATGCGCATTTCAACAGCTGCCACATGTCGCTGTGTGACATAACTCTAGTGCGAACATTTATTATTCTATAGCTCTGCCATATAAGTATCATTTAATTATATTAAAAAATACATTTGTTTCATTTTACACTTAGAAGTCACAGCAGTTTTAAACGACACATATTATACAATGAGTTAAACCAAACAACGGCGCAGTTACTGCGATACTACCGCATGTCATAATGTATTGCTCGTGTGTCACAATGTATTGTTAACATTACAAATCTCATTTAGTTTCTGTTATAAATTGGTAGTTAATTTGAGAAATTACCAAGTGCTATATCAATTGAATAAAAAATATTTTAGTGCTGAAGCGTTTTGTAAGTTGCATTTTTTGGATATTTACGCCAATTGAATTCGATTACTTTATTTTAAAAATTTGACTAAAAAATTTTATGTGCTCATATCAGTATAATTAATTGTCACTTCCCTTTCGTTAATATAATTTTGGTCGTAAAGTGCAAAATAAAAGAACCTCACATTGGGGACAAAGGAAGCTTAACACTTACGCACCAAGTAATAAATGCTATGGATTTCATCACAAGTATTGCACCTTTTTCGTTTGAGTTTGGAAATTGTGTACTCATATATGACATCCAAGCATAATGCTTCATCAATGCGGAATTATTTTCAGTTGCACTGGCGATAATGAGACAGTTTTTAAATGATTATTTATACTTGTGACCACACTACTTAATACTACAAAGTTTGATCATTTTTTCTGTCTTTACGTGACAACTATAATACATTAGACAATATTTAATGTCATTTTCAAAACTTCCCAAGTGAGTAATAAAAAGTATATTATAAATTAAAGACAATTACAGGAAATAATATTTATTTGAATATGTGATACATTATATCATTATTTATTTATCTCATAATTATTCATTATTTATAATGAAAGAAATGGAAAAGAAGTACTTTAAAAGCATTTACTTTGAACGTTTCGAGTCTTGGCTCATTCTCAACAAAAAGTCTGCAAATAAAATAATACACAAGTCAGTACACCCCAAATTACAGAAGCGCAGAATATAAGCACGAAAAAAAAATTTAAAAATAATTTATCGGTTGATAATTTTCAGAGGGTATGCACTCTGCATTTCATTGAGAGAAGGTTTGAGTTTATGAATGAATAATGACGCTAAAATACGTAGGTCTAAGTTGGCGGAACAAGTATCTGATATTTTAAATTTGCTAATGTCAATAATCTGTTCACAGGAACCAATACTACAATGTTGTTTTATACTAGAATGAGTAGAAGTAAGCAAGCGACCTGTACGATGTACGATGCAGGTAAGTGCATAATCTAACTACATTGCGACATCTCGTAACGCATTATAGACGATACAGCGACTTCTGGCAATGAGATTAACTCGGACCAGTGGACAAGACGCATCCTTAACGCACACGGACTCTGCAACACACGTACATGAGAATGTGCGAACTTGACGTGGGTGCGTCCGGGAGGCCTCTTGCGCAACCGGCTCATTCGTCTGTGCGACTCCATGCAGAGCAGTGTGGTGCTGGAGTCGCTGAAAACCAATTTGAAATATTGTGCAATTAAGAATTAAGAATTTTTGAAACATTGTACATTGCCAAAGAAAAACCCGTTTTAAACAGTGTGAATATCTCTTATCCGCTGGAAGTTTTCACATGAGTTGTTTCTATCAAATGTTCTTTTTTAATATGTCTGACGCACATTTGTCTTTTTACTTTTTCAGACTGTACTTACTGAGGATAGAGCAAAACTCTGAAACGTTTTATAGATTTGACGACGTGCAATATTAAATAATACTTAACCTACGAGAAGTGTTCCTCGGTTTTAAATTCCTTATGAACATTCGATTAAAGAAAAATGATTTTCCTCAAAGTTATTCTCTATTGGAAAAACTACAACAAATTTTTTTTTACTAATTTTCGGTCCTATTATTCGACAGTGGGAAGTTTCAAGTACAAGTAAAGAATATATAAATGATATTAACGGTTCGTAATGCCAATTGGTTAAGAGTTACTGAAACAAAGAGTGGAACAGGTGCGTGAAGTATTCTTACTTACGTCAATAGTTGAAGGTTTATCGAAAGATAAAAAATTTTTCGGGTAGCATAGCGTTAGGTGACAACAATTTTGCTCCAGAATTATCTGATTTCAGGAATAATCTTCATTGCTCGCGCTGACGCCGTCCTCACTACGTTCAGCGAGTGTGTCCAGCTCGGCCGGGACAGCGGCCGTAAACTGCTCTCCCTCAGAGATCGACTCCATTTGCGAGGTGGGAACAGTCGTGTGTTGCTAGCTTCGCAGCGCCGCTAATTTAATGCGTTCACTGCGATGGGTTCATTAGGATGTTGAGTATGTGTTTATGAAAGACAATGAACATTCACACGTATTGAATATGACAAGAACATATCTCCTCCGTCTAGTTTACGTGTTAATGCAATTGTTTTACTACTTTGTTCATCTTACGGGGGGTATCCGTGCCACATCATGCTTAAGATAAGAAGTAGTACTTCGCTCAGGTACACATCATCTGGATCTTATGATCTTTTTAAACGATAGGTGTTTTTAAAGTTTGATTTGTGTAATACACTTAACAAAAATAAATTTGAAAATGTGTTTCAAATTTCACTGTTGCACTGTTTCTTGAATTTGATGTGAGATAGATATAGCATATGAGGTTCTGCGCGGGATACGCTGGGCTTAAGTTATAATTTCTCATTAACACCCTGTTATCTAATGTTATCTGAGAAGATGGGTAGAACTTTTACGCATATCCGATTCATGATTTCTATAAAAAAGAGTAACCTTGTTTAATGTACAATAGAACCTGCATGTACGTTCTTAAAAATAGAAAGTTGTTCTAACTTAGCAGAAAGTTCTGGTTTTGGAATTATACATTCCGTTCTCTTATGCGTAGGAGTTCTGTTTTCACAAATACTTATATCTTCCTATTGTTAATTAAGGACATTTTTTAATTTATATATTTTGAACAAACTATGCATAGCCAGGGTGTCTAATATAGGTAGTAAAGTTGTAAAAAGTAGTAAAATTTGATAAGTAGCAAAATAGGAAGTAAAAAGTTGTAAAATTTGCCTCAGGGGTCTACTTTGCCAGTCAAGGTAGTAAAAAATTGTGAAGTGGGAGAATTCACTGAAAATTGAAAATAATGTGTCAAAGGGTATTAAGATTTTTCAAAACTTCTTTCTCCCAGAATCAGATATTTGCTGCAGTTTATGGGACTAGTGCAAACTTAAACTCAATCTCTAAATGCTAGGAGTTAAAGCAACTAAATTTTTTGTATGTTATTGTGTTAGATGAACTCTAATCATTAAAATATACTTTTGCATAAGTATTAACAAACTTGGAATTGTTTTGAATCTCTGTTATTGTGTGTATTATTGACTCAAACTACTCAGTATCGGCCGATTACTTACATCTTGACGTTTGGACAACATTCATTAGGTAAAAAATAGGTGGGAATATTTTGCTTGGGAGGGTATTAAAAAGTAGTAAAAAAGTAGTAAAACCTGGAAATGAAATGTCAGTAAACACCCTGTTAGCTTGCCAATTAAAATTTTTGGAATTTTCATGCGAATGCATTTAGGAATTGAAGAGAGGACATTTTTCTCTTAAACTATTGTTGTTTGCCGTCATCCATAGTCTCTTATAATCGAGTCTGTTGAATGGATGTAATGTTCATTGTCTCATGTGCAGTGTGGTGTTTGTGTTCTGCGCATCCATCATTCTTAATCGTTATTTACTTTCATTTGCACCGAATCATTGGTGTTTTTATAATCTTTTGAATAAAATCTCGTTTGACGACCAACAACGCAGATAACCCAAGTTCAGATAACAAAGTTCAGCAGATAACCCAAGTGATGAATTCCTTATTCAGATGATTTCCTTCGTTTAACCCTTCGTCAAACGACATTATTTCCAGAGTCAAGTTCGTCTGTGTTTTCATTTCAGGAGAGAAACTAGCATTTATTCGTAAATTGACTTTTATTGCAAAATGTTCGGATGACTTGCGACGATTGGTATTTTTGATAGAATTTACAGTTTTTTAAACTTTTTTTAAGTCATTCAACGGCAATTTATTTTGATTTGGAATTCAGTTCATAGATTCATGATACCCATTTTGTAACTTTTCATCTAACGAAAACTTGTGTTTTTTACTCGGATTTCTTTCGTTAACTAAACGACCTAGGTTTAAATTTTAGTTCACAAAATTCAAATCGAAAATAGTTTTCCTAAATACCGTGTGGTATATGGCCGCCGAGAAATAGGCGTGTCACAACTCTGAGTCGCAAAACTGCAATCGTTATTTTTATTAACGTTTTCCCAGTTATGATGTTCAACGATGAGATCCCAATTTCAATTTTTGGCACTAAAGTTCATTACGAATTGTTCTCTTTCAGGTTTCATCTGACGGCTTTCTTTAAATCAACCAGGAGTTCTTAGTTGAATTTCATTCGATAGCTGAAATGCCGAAGTTTAAGTTCAAATTTGGCTAACAAACTTTAATTCATGAATAGTTTTCTTTCACACTGTGAATTGTTTGATCATTAAATAAATAGCTGTAATTATAGTATTAATATTCAATTAAAATGATCTAATTTTTTTCCAGATGAAGACACCTGGATTGCACATACACCGTCCGATGATGGGCTGACCGCCAGGGCCGAGGATCTGAGGGAAGATGAGCATTTTTCAGATCCGCAAAACAACTTCTGCGCCGTAGCTCGCGCCGGTGACGCGCGTGCGCGTAGAGTTGATTGTGCTTCCCAGCAGCGCTGTGTGACCATCGAGAATTAATGGACATGATCTTGTGTGACACAGCAAGGCTGTGTCACCATTGGCAGTTGAAGGACCTTACCGTGTTTGACTTGCAGTAGCGTTGCGTTTTTGTGTTTTAGTTGAGTTTATTATCACTTCCTCTACTTCGTTAAGCCACTTCCTCTATTTCACTGAGCCCCGATCCTTCGCAATGTAAATTCCAATACACTCGCAAAAGAGTCGGTTTCAAAATTTTAAGAGCTGAAACAAAGGTTGAAAAAGGCTTTGAAACGGGATCCAAGTTTGTCTAGCGTGAACTAGGTACACTAAGCCTTTGCGTTCGTTTACCTTTAGAGGTATACATGGCCATCCATCAGACTTACCGTTGATTAGTTTTTGTCCTGGACCTTAACGCATTCCTGTCAACATGTGGTGCATTGTCAGATTCCAAAGGAGAAAGCAAAAGCTGTCTCCTGTATCGCTTTTCAATACTGTACTTCCATTTTTTCATATTCTCGTACACGTTTTCATTTTATAGCCGTTTCAATTGTTTTCGTTTTGGAATACATCCACGTTAGTTATTCCTGTACGAGGCTCATCCAAGTATCAGCAAATGACGTATATATCTTAACAGCACTATTTTTGCACCTCAGCATTTCAGCGCCTCAATACTTTGAAATTCTAAAATTTGAAATCACCTTAAAATCGACACTTAGTATCTTGAACTATTAGTGTTTTGAATTCAAGCTCACTTGAATAAGCACCTTATTATTACCGCTTTTACACGTTACGTGCGTTCGTGTATTTGAATGCGCTGAAAAATTCTTGCAGTGGTATAGGCTACCGCTAAAGATGATCAAAACTTTTTTTTTGTGCTATGAAGATCGTCATTCAAACAGACAAACGTTTATTTTTTCTAGCTAAATTAAATGTTTCTGAATAACTCCAAGATTATTGAGCTAGGATAGGCTAAGCACGAATCCTTCATTTGAAAAAAAAATTTTCCGGAAGGTTTAAGAGACGTTGTCATCAACCGAGCGACAATAATTTATTTAGCCCAGTGCCCATGCAGGAGAAGGCAAAGTCTAAAATTAACAAATACTATTTGAGCTGCGCCTGAAAAAATACATTTTATCCGGACTCCGTCAAGGCTTATTCTAACATCTCTTTAGAGCTAAAGTCATGTGTCCTGAGAAACCGACGTAACTTAATTCAATTCTCCTCGTCGAATAATTTCGCAAAGTGAGGTCTGTTTCGTTTACCCCTGATATCTCTGTCAGACGCTGTAAAATGTAAAGAACATGTTTGCTCCACTTAAAGAAATGTGCATGTTCGATGAACGTGTTAATATTCATAAAAAGCGTGTGATATTGCAAAAATGTTTATCTGGCTTGCTAAAGGGTTTGCCATTATTGAGACTTGAATATGTTGTGCAACAACCAGGCAACTCACCAAGGTAGAATTTCCTCCATCCGGTCTCTGTAGTGAACGCTAGTGGTTCAAGATACTTCGAACAGAACAGTTGCGTTATAATCTTGTGAATGGTTTATCCCTTCATTGAATAAAATAATGCCATGCATATTATTTTGGACTCGGTCATAATTAAAATTTTTATGTAGTTTTGAACAGCTAAGTGTGGCACTGTTCAATTGCTATCATACTTTGAATCGCTTATTTTCACTTCGACATGTACGAACAACTTGATTGTCACAGAGCTTAATTTCTTTCCTTTTTGTTTCGTATTTACGGAACGTAAGATAGTTTGACGCAATTCAAAACAAGTGACCCATCCCAAACGTATTTGGAGCTTTAACGAGCTCTGTTGAGGATGGTGTGCTCATCGGTATGAAAGCATATCCCCACTCATATGGTTACTTCTACTCTGATATGCTTATAGTAATTATAACCTGAGTCATGCGTCTTCTCATACATGTCCTACGCCTTATCTGCATAAATTTGCTTTTTACCATGTGCTGTCTGATTTACAGAAATTAAAATAACGTCAATCTCTCATATTATTCGAAATTTAACGTAAACGGGGCAGAGTGTGAATATTTTTGATTCGATAATGATGCATCTTTAGCATATGAATGTTCTCCAGTGACAACAATTAACTTTTAGTTGAAATTTCTTATTTAGATCTGCGTTACTTGTTCTCTTGAGGCGATTTTGCGCGGCATTCATTCCTGCACCATGAAGCACTTCTTCTTTACTTCTTGCTGTTGTTGAATGGAAAAACTGCTCTCGATCTTTCAGCGAGTTCATTTGCTGTCGTAACTTTATGCCTAACACTTAATGTGTTGTTATGTTTTGGCTTAGAATTTATGTTAATCAGTTGGGTAACATAGTTGTGTATTACTACTTCTCTAGAATAGTGTGGTGTTCATGCACCGTGAGCACAGGCAGCTCTTCTGCCGTGCATTTTTGACCGTACTGAAATAAACTTGCTTCAGCGGTATGTTTTTTTATACACCGAGTAATATCATGAAAATGTGTGTGAATGAAAATTGAATGAACTTTTCACATTTTCATTAGGGCAAGTGGCGAAGTCATCTCGATTTGCTTTCAAAACCATAATTGTATTCTAAGGCGTTAGTTTAAAAGTGTGGTCACTTCCCTTCATTGCAGGTCAACAGCTGAATTAATAGTATGTTCGTTACTTCAAAAATACACATTACGTTAAAACACTAATTCAAAATTTTCACTGACTCAAAATTCAACTGGAAAATGAAAGTAACAAACACGACGAAATTCCCAATCACACTAATAATTTGAGGCGCACTTCCCTAATTGAAATTAAATGATTTTATGTTGGTTTTCATGCCCAATAAATATGAATCCGAACATAGAAACAGCGCATTATATGTTTGAGCCTTATAGTGGGAGGTTGATGAAAATTTGAGAGTATTTCATAGGGGCTTTAAACCTGGTGAACAACCTTCAAAAACCTTATGTCTACAAAGATATAAACAAAATATGTTACTGTCGTACTGTTCGAATTGAAATTACGATGAGTCAAAGCTAGAAAGAATGGCAGGCGAAGTGACTTCTAATGGAAGTAAACTTCAATGTTGGGTGCCCCTGGTTCCATGTGATTAGCTCATGGTTACAAAACAAGTGTGTTGATGACGTAATAGACACTGAGCAGCATTCGTGAGACAGGCCGTACCCGTGCGAGGTAGGGTTGGCGCAGTACTACAGTTGATGTGACTGAAAATAATTGTTCCACTGATCATAGTTTGCATTTCGACGAACTACCTGCTTAATTACTTACAGTTAATGAAGTTCTTTTTCTAGGAGTGAAATGTATATATGTAGACAGAGTAAGAAATGAAGAGATATTCTAGTGCTGATTTTGCATATACTTTTACGCACGAGCAAAAATGATGAAAAGAATCTTAAGGGCTTCTCAAAAAAGCAACCCTTCTGCAGATTGCTTCTCCACAAGTTTGTAATTGGTGAGTACATTGTCTCATTGGTTTCACAAGTGTGAATCTGTCAAGGAAGATCACCTGAATCTTTCAGATCTTTAATACTTTTGAGGTAGAATACAGAGCCAATGTAAAGTTTTATTTTCAAACAGGTGTGCTTTCATAATTCTTTCATGTTTCAGCTCATCAACTCAACTGGCCTCCTCAAATTGTTTGTTTCTGTGCTCTGATGTATATACCGTAATGATTTGTACGTCAATGCATGTAAAGTTACCTTCATTCATTGTTGCAGGTTTATGATGAAATGTTTACGTATATTATTAATGTGTGAGACTAATTTCCATAAGCACTTTAAAATGTCGGTATATCCACTGAATAACCAATGATCTGAATCTCATATCTGGTAATTTAAAAAAATTGTTTACTGTATACAGAACCTCTTTCTTATTATGTAGATGCTGTACAGCAGAGCGTGCACGGTAAATCTTTAACAGTCACTGACATCAACCACTTCATAGCGTTGAGCCTTGTCACTGCAAGAGCCGAGGTAAGGGTCGCTTAGATTTAGATTAATATTTACATTATTGTGTTTCATGTACTTGCAACTATATCGAAATTTAGGATATTTTTTATCCCATTACATCGTTAACGTAATCTTATAGAGGAAAATGAGCATGATTTTTAGATTCAGTGCAAAAAATGCCCTGAAAGCAGGCATTATCTGTAAGACCTTAAACACAGCGCGCGCCAGTGTTTTCTGCTTTTGATATTTTTTTATTCATCTTCATGCTCAAATTTAATGCAAATAAGCCCCGAAATTATATTGAAATTTCTACACTCTTAAATTAGGCCAGCAAACATCGCTTACTGATTCATGTTTTTCGGTCAGGCAACTACGACAGGGCGATGAAAAAATGTTGAACGACAATGTCTACAACGGACACAGAAGGTGCTACTTACTCTGCTGCATGGCTGTTCCACAAAAAATGATGTAAATCGTCTGAAACGTGAGTTCGATTGAATATTTTATTTTATATACATATATACACGCATACACATGTACACATACATACAAATATATAAATCTATATGTATATGTGAATATGTATTATATATTTTGGTTTAGCTTTATCAAACATCATCTGAGGAACTAATCGTGAAGAAAATGCATCATTAGAGTTAAAATTGTAACTTTAAATTTTAGTTTTTTCCTCGTCCGTATTACAGCGTTGTGATTTTTCTTCTAATAGGACGGTTGACCTGGCACACGGGCTGAATGATCTTGTAAATAAAATTATAGAAACTAAAAAGTGAGAAAGTGAGTCTTGTAGATAGAAAGGCTGATTTATGAAAACAATGAGCTGTTGAAACAACTAAAAACTAGGTCTGAGGATGAACTACCGTCCATCAAAACCACCGATAATGTGCATGCCTAATATTTGCCGTCTCCTGCTGAAACCGAAGAAGACTTGCTCGCTCGACAGTAGCTGTTCATCCTGCCATAGTAAGTTCATTCTTATACGTAGCGCTGTGCGTACATGGCTCATGCATGCTGGCAATCGAGAATTTTTTTTTAAAGTGTTACAGTAATTCAACTACATATTAAAAAAATCTAAATTCTCTAACATAAACTTTCATTGTGTTTTTATTACCATTATTATTATTAGTACGGAGGTGCGCAATTTTAGAAACATAAGCTTTTCAAAACTAAACTTGATCTGTTTTAAAATGTACTTGACATTTATAAAATTAAACTTGATCTGTTTTACATTAAACTTGAAATTTTTTAAGTTGAAGTTGACCTTTTTGAAATTAAACTTGAATTTTTAAATTGAAGTTGACCTTTCTTAAATTAAACCTGAGCTTTTTAAAAATGTTCATTTTTTTAAATTAAACTTGAGCTTTTTTAAAGTGACATTGACCTTTTCAAATTGAACTTCACCTTTTTAAATCGAACTTGAGCTTTTTCAAATTGAACTTGATTATTATTAAATTAGAGTTAAAAAGGTGTAGTATAGGCTTTTTTACATTTACTCATTTCAAATTTTCTTTTCGACACTTTACAGATTAACGAGTTAATGAAGTTGAGGCATAAATCCTTGAAGCAAACAACCACCGCATGCGCGAAGTATCTGATGAACATGAAATTAACTCTGAAATTTTCCACGACGAGGAGCTTTTCAGCAAACGAAATTGGCTTTGAGGGAAACTCGCGCTTTCAACTGTATTGAACGTAAGTGTAATGCAAGGATTGCCTTTCTGTTACAGTTCATGGATAGCCTTTATTTGATTTAACTAATTAAATCAAATGTTTGATGGACACTGTAAAAACATAAATACAGACAGATGTAGATAAACAAATATTATATACGAATATGTGTCTGCGTGGGAGGAAAGGTGTTCAAATGCTATATATATACTTTATGCTTGCATGATTAAAAACCGAGAGTTTACTGTTGTTTCTTCTGCAGTATCGGTTCTCGCGTGGAAATCAATATCACCTTATCACTAATATACAGGAAAAGTTGAACTTCTTTGTTCCTAAAAATAAATGCGTACAAGTGTGCATGTGCGCATGTGTGCTTGAGCCAACGTTATTCGTATATTGTATAAGTAAGTAATACTCATGGGAAGTTTGTTGTGTATGCTAATAACCATTTTGCGTTTTTCCACAGAGGCCCTGCCTTATTTGCCTCAGTACGCGACCGCTACCAGGAAGGAAGTACGAGTACATGTAGCATTTGGAAGTGAGCCTAAAGAATGTGTGTAGATTAAAGGTGCAGTATTTAAGTTCAGTAATACTCTTACTACATTGACGTTCTTTTATTCACCTTGTGTGCAAGGAATTAGCACAAAAATAGCTCATAATTTTCCTGATTTATTCTCTGTAGTTGCAGAACCATTTTAAAATTTCAGGTTTATTCAATGCTCCACACAATCGATTTTATCTGCCAAGAACTNAGTGCCGCCGACAGCCTCGGCAGAGATGGTCTGCCCCAAAGCGGACGTAGCGACCGCTGCACTGCGCTGCCGCGCCACTAACTTCTGCCAAAAACGTCAAGAAACTGCCAAAAACACTGCGCTGATTTTCAACTTGGATTAGAAGCTGAAATTTGCGGGTCAAATTTGAATAAATTCAATTTTCATTAACATGGAATAATCTCAGTTAATCAAAAGACTGATACTACAGAGGGAAATTTTTTGCAGCACTCCTGTTAATTTTAGTGAAATGTTTAATCATAATTATAATTCCTATATTTCTGTCCATAAAGAAATTCAAAATTCTGAACATTACGCTGAACATTTAATGATTATGGCACCAATGATATTGTTTTCAATTCAAAGAAAACAGTGTGTCTCGATAAAGCATCTAAAAGCAACCATTGTGAAATAACACAACACGCATCGTATCTCAATAATTACCATGTATTCAAGATCAACTAACGAGGTAAAAAACGGATTTGTGCTGTAGAATTATTGGGAAAAGTTTACGAGCTAACATTGGATTTTACCGTCGGAAATGATGCAATCAATTTTGCAACCAATTCATGTTCTGACGCTTCTAAAAACACTAGCTATAACTGACATTCGATAACTACACTTCTACTTGATTGACCATAGCGTAGTTGCATGTATGACCGGTAAACATGCGAGGGTTCAAATCATCATTTGGGCCCATAATATGGTGATAAAGCGATAATTTAAAGCTATTATCGCATATTGCTATTATACGGGGTTTTTAGAGGCGGTATAATTTGTATTGATGTCAAAACGTGATCTTAAGACCAATTGCAAAATCCTTCAATTACCCGTTTACTTTCGAAAACTATTATCTTTAATTAACATCCACGTATATTTTGAATATAAATTCAATGTAATCATTAGGAAGTGATCATTAGTGAATGGTTTCATAATAATTGTGCACTAAGCTTATCATGCCTTGCTATTTTCATAAATGTGTGAATTATAGCATTTGTATCATAGTTATTGAATTTTGGTCCTCTGCACAGTGTACTATATATATGCTGATATGGCGGAACACGACGATAATATAAGTGAAAGTTTTCCTAAAATCAACCGCACTGCTGCGAGCAGTGTGGTAAACTTCGCAGCATTATATAACCTTTCCATCATGCGACAATACATTAAGCAATAATGAATAACAGTCATTATATTTGCTAAGAAAATTTAAGGTTCGATTGAGTGCTTGTAAATATTTCTCACGTAAATTTTCCTGTTGAACAATATTACCTAGCAGCAGTGCAAAAACATGTAAAAATAAACCACATCTATTAATTTCTTTTGAAATTTCAATCCTTTTAGTTCGAAATACAAAATTCAAATTTAAAATTCCTTTGCTTGCCCGCGAAATTCATTATTGAATTTGAATTTTGGTCGATTAGAATTTGAATTTAAATATTTTTTTAAATTTTTGTTTGAATAATTGAATTAGTTTTAGATTAATTAAAGTTTGAGATTGGGAGGCTTGAATTTGAATTTAATTAATTTAAGTTCGAGTTTGATTGAAACGATAAAAAAGTTCGATAAACTGAAATATCAGTTTAATAAATTTGAGATATAATTTCATTACTATGGTCTCAAGTTTGATTAATTTTAATTTGACTTTGCTGAAATTAAACTTGAGTGTGATTAATTTGGAGTTTATCAGCTGTAGATTTAATAGGATAAAAAATTATTGAGATTGCACTAGTTTGTAAATAAGAGCTCAGACAAATATGCATTACCATGAACTTTATATTTTTATAATCTTCTCAGTACTCCCAATGGAGCAAAATTAAGGGCGAGGTCCCTCTTCCCATCACAGACTGGCATTTCAGGTGAACTCGTGCCCCGGAAAAAAGCTTGTTGATCTCCGGAATGTAAATTCCCAACAAGAGCGTGTCCTTGAGCCTACGAGACAGAATAATATCCTTGGCCTCGTCATCACGACCTTAGAAAATACGGCTGAGAGGTCACGGACAGAATGAAATTTTAGCAAAGGATAATTCTGCATTTCTAGACCACGGTTGTAACACTATATGATAGGAATGTTTCATGATACTCATGAATTATCACAGTTCTTCAGAATTACATCTCTACAAAGTCATTGCAACCAATAACCTTTTAAAGTTTTTCAGTATATTTAACAAACCAAAAATGTCAGGGATATATCGAACACATGATTTAAACAGTATCAGTCAGAAGGCGCCACGTCTCGAACACAGTCATTTTTACAAAGCCGTTAAAAAATGATAACCAGGTAAACCACTTGTAATTAAAAAATCTCAGTGGGAATGCAGGCAAAATATCCAATCCAGAAAACATCTTTGAATGCGTGAATTAAAAACTATTAAAAATGTGCTATTAATTTACTGATCAATCTTAACGTCAAAGTTCAAACAGACGACACGAGTAGAACGAGATTTTAAACAAAACGTAACGTAAGTTTTTACGCTGAAATCTATATCACACTTATACATTTAGTGAGCATCTGACAACCACTCATTCACGAAGGAATAAATATAAAAAGATTCTCAGCCTCCTGACTTCCAATTAAGCTGCCAGGACTGTGGCCTTATCTTCAATTGTATTTTAAAGAATGAGCCGATAAAACTAGCGCACCCCCACAAACAACTTCAATTCACTGCCTGTAACTGGGCCACTCCTGCGGGATCGAAAGTAGGTGAATGCAATTCCTCCAATTTTCACTAAAGTACGAACATGTACCTAGTAACTGTCATCAAGACAACCTAACATCGGTCATCAGTCCTTTTATATTGGCTTTCAATTGGTTTCAGAGAGTGTTTTAATCTGTCTCGAATGCCGTCCGGAAATTGGTAAAGAATTTTTAACTTTCACTTGATTTCGCGGTTTCAGAACTGTCAGAACTGTCAACCATTAAGTCGCAAACTAAGATTTGATGTATTTACTTATGTAGTGATCTAATCAATTATCAAAGCAAATAGTTTCCTGATATTGGGCATAGTGACACCATTACACTGACAGAGAGAAAAACAAGAATTTTCTTACTTTTGCACCTTACGTGAGACATGATCAAAAATTTTTGCTCAGCTCAGTCACATACAATGTTATTTTCCCTTGAATTAATCAAGTAGAAATTTGTTTTTCCATGTGTTATCTCTACCTATTAGTAATATTTTTTTAAAATACAATTGAAGTCTGTCAATGGTGTATTTTTCGTTTTATCTACTGGTCTTAAATTTATAATATGGAGTGTATCATGAGCTTGATGTACTCTTTGCTTAAATGTAATATCTCTACACAAACTTTAGGCTTTATCTAAGCCATTAGTGAAATCTTGCACACTGATATGCCACAAATTTCTCAACGACTAAAGACTTCGTGGAAGTTCATTAAATTACATGACAAACTTTTATGAATTACTTAAGTAAGAAATCAATGGTGTCGCAAAAAAATGCCATCGCCACACAAACTCCAACATATTCCTCACCGTTTCGTTCACGGTGAAACAAAATTTCTCTGGAAATCACTTCCTTTTTTTCCTTTATTCTCGAATTTTCAGTGTAACTCATGAATTAAAATGCTGTCATTCTTTAACCTGAACTTTCATCTGATTTAAAAAAAATGAGAGAATTAAGTAAAGAGAACTGGTTAAGCTGCTCGGAGCTTTTAAGAATTTAGCCACTAAGTTTCCTCCCATGATGTGTATGTCATCGTTGTCTTGTTGAAGCACGCAACATTACTTTGATATTATAGGAAGTTAATTCAGGTCGGCAAAATATACGATTAATAAATACTGGTAACATTAAGGAATTAGAAGCGAGGTGATTCATTAAGCATGGTGACATCATAGCTGGTGGGTGGAACATTATTGAAAATTACAAGCAAACCCAATGGAAAATTATCGCCCTTTTCAGGTAGGAAATTAGTCGTAAAAGGTCAAAAAGGACCCAGAAGTGCAAAAAATCACGACTTCAAATCGACTCCTACCTATACTTGGCCTATTACAGCTTGAATAATAATTTTACGGAAACGTCTCTACCGGGGTGCAGCTTGAAAAGGGCCCTTCATCCAACTGGCATTTTATAGGTCTATACCATTTCCAATCCAATTTCCTCCTAGTGAAACTAAATTTCCTCCTATTGAAATTGATTTTCCTCCTAGTGAAACTGAATTTCCTTCTAGTGAAATTGAATTTCCTCCGAGTGGAATTGAATTTCCTCCTAGTGGAACTGAATTTCCTCCTAGTGAAATTGCATTTCCTCATAGTGGAACTGAATTTCTTCCTAGTGAAATTGAATTTCCTCATAGTGAAATTGAATTTCCTCCTATTGAAATTGAATTTCCTCCTA
>JACJUY010003936.1:15779-78487 GCA_014220935.1 Platorchestia sp. MABIK | reverse complement strand
ACAAGTTTTGCATCATCCGTGGACTTTTTGAACCTTCCCCACTCGTGCTAAGTCTGAGGCAGTCACAGAGGGGCTAAGGAGGTGCAAAATAATGACAGCTTACTAATTCAATGGATTTAAGATTAATTAATCTACGTTAGGGTAATTTCCCGTTCAGTTGAATACAATCTCACCGAGTATGATTTGTAAAGCAGAAAACACTTGAATAATTTTTGTACTATATATTGGCCAAAAAATAGACCCGACTAGAAAATATGCTGAAACAGCTTCAGTGCCTCAATACTTTTTTATCCATCCTACTAACATTCGTTCTTTGATAAAGAGTAATATTACCATTCCGTAACTACAAAAGTTCATATTATTTGTTAATGGTTCTTGAGCAAACATGCTAACAGATCATTTTCAGCTGCCCACGTAATCCTAAAATAGTTGAAGGAATTTAATTTACTTCATTGTCTTTTAGCATGTAATTTTATTTACCATAAGAAGGCATAGCTAAGGTAATTTTTCCCAGTGATGGATGGCATCTATCCCATAAAACGGATTCTAAATCATCAGAAACCTCACAGAGCTCCAAATGATTTCACTCTCATCGGAGAAGCTGCAAATTTTCATGATATTTAATCATATTAGTAAAGTAATTGCTTAATTAAATGGCAAACCTAAAAAAAATTAGACAATCGTGTAAATTAAAACCCCGATTAATTAATTTTTGGGGCTCTGATATTGTGTAGGCTGCACAGTAATGAAAAATCCATTCAAAAATAGTGATAAGTGCCTAATTTTAAGAAATGAGAGCAATTCCTATTTATTTCTTAATGCATTTGAAAGTTTCCTAACGCTTGCATTTCCGACGCAGGTTTATTATTGCGTCATTTTGTGAAACTGAAGTTAGAAAGTGTGTATTTGGCAACACTCAAATAGCTTTATATAAACGCACGTGAGTGACGTCACGGACAGTCCACGCTTAACCACGATGAGAGCAGTGTCGCAAAATTTACCTCCCTCCACCAATCTCTCTATTTCTTGCTTTAATCGCTTGGTGTGTGAAGAACACAATCGTAAGACTATACCATCGTGATTTTTAGTGTGAATTTAGTTTTTTAGTTACCAAATTAAATGAAAATGCCGCGTGAAGGAAAGGGAAAAAGAAATGGGCGCAAAAGCGCCCCAGCTGTTCGGAAAGGTGGGTGCGCTGAACGTCAAGTGCCGTTTTTAATTTCGAGGAAAAAATGTTGAAAATTATTTGATCTGTGTGTTATTATTTCCGTGGTTGTTAACGATGATTTATGTTCGAACGAGTTTTGAGTGTTGAAGTGTTCTCTTTTAACATTTTGGCAGTTGACCTTGAATTTCACTTCACAATGCATTCATCAGTTGCAGGTGGATTGCAAGGTAGAAGCACGCATATTAAGCCTAAATGACACAGTAACCTCTCGGCTTGATAGATATATATGAGTTTTACTTCTAGCAGCCGAATTAAGTGCTGATTTGCTCACCTCGGGTGTAGAGGCAGAAATGTTGAAGCCTAATGTAATTGCATTCTGAACTATATTTGTCTTCAACATGTTGAAATAGTCTAAACTTAGCAAAACTATTTAAACACAGCAAAGATATCTAAGAATCCAATTTCAAGTATTTTTCAGAATTTGTGTGACCCCAGTCATTGTTAAACATCACATATTATGTAAGCTATGCCTGGCACTATAGATTTTTTTAAAGGGCTGTTGACAATACATAATTTATGTTTAATTTCAAATAAGCAATAACAAAGGATGGTCAATATTGGGTTTAATGCGCTTACAGAAATTAAGAATTCCATTCCCAAGAATCACTAAAGGAACCCATTGAAGAACGTTTTACATTAAGGGCATTTTGCTTGCCAATGCATAATTTTTTGAATTATTCAACTTTGAAGTTATAGTAACGTCACTAATAAAAGTGAAGGAATGGACACGTAAATATGCTGTAATACAATATTGACGTAACGATGGGTGAGGTTAGGGTAGGTTATGTTAGGTAAGTAAAATAAACTAATCTAAATAGCTTACCTGAACTTGCCCAAACCGAGGCTGTTAATTTCACGCCAAGAAGTGGGCGTCTCTCACCAGAAAAGTAGGCGTGACCCAACAATGCGGCGACTAAGCAACCGGCCATATAATGTTATTCCTATCTGAACGTAATTATTGTTTTATCTCAAAAATAACGCATCAGCGAGCAGAATGTCATTCATGTAAAACGTTTTTAACCCTTTGAGTACTACAGGGACATGTCAATCCCGGCTCAAAATTTCCCTCGTTATCAAATACTAACAAAAATTTCGATGCTAGGGAGCTATCGAAACTCTTGTGGAACATCAAGCTAGCTAAATATTGTACGTCTGGTAGACCAGAGCTCACTACTTGTTGACAGTTACGCTTAGAAAGCACGCGTCGCAGCTGGAGGATCATGGTAAATTTCTGACGCGTTTTAGCAGTTTTCTTCAATACCACGGTAAATACAGTGATAAAATGATAATTTTTTGTTGCGTAAACATTTATTCTAGAGAATGATTAGAAGATATCGCAGATACATTAGCAGTGTCTTCAAATATAACAGTCTTACTGCATGGGACTGCAGTGACCCGTCAGTACTCAGGGATGAGGGTCCTGACATGCGCATCATGAGCATTACTCTATAATATTATAGGCTTAACTCGGGAGTTAGCCCCGTTGGTGAAATATTCGATAACTAAACCTCCCACTAGATGGCGCCACTANACGTGGCGCCACCTAGCGGCAGGTTTAGTTATTATAACCAACGGGGCTAACTCCCGAGAAACCCCATATTATATATTTCAAAGACTTAAAAGTTGCATTTGTACACAAACATCTTAGTGGTGAAACATACATCGAAAGAAGTGATGAGAAATTCCGATAATATGGCCATAATATTTTCCGTAAAGTCCTGGCGGGACTCTTCAGTCCCATTTCATAAAAAAATTTAAATATTACATTTTCATTTTGAAACTTTTTTCTTGCCTTAATTGGATGAAAAAGCTACGTTACACAAAGTTTGAACAGATTTGGACAACTATTTCTATTTGCCGGACTCAAAGGGTTAAATGTGTTCCGCTAGGGATTCTTGGGAACGCAATTCTTAATTTCCGTGAGCGCATCAAACCCGATATTGACCCAGAGGATTGTATATATAATTAAATCCAAAATTTCACCTATCTAAAGGGAGAGGGTAGGCTTCAAAGGCAATAATGCTAAAGATACTCATTCAGACTTGATATATTAACATTGTTAGAAAATTACCAAACAGCAAACATTCATGATATTTTAATTAGCTCTTTCATAAATGAAACCAGTCCCACTGTGAGGGAGATAAAAAGATAAAAGAAAATTCATTAGTGACTGAAAGGTGTGTATAGATGAAGTTATGACAAAAAAGAAAATATCAAACAGTATATAGGTATATCAATATTCATGTTAAAACTTACTTTCTGTTGGTCTCAAATTTTACATCAATATATTAGCAGTTAAAATTGCTGGTTTTCTTTTCCATTAATATAAAGACATAGCATGTTAACTGAAAGAGATGTACAGAATCAGGTTTGGCATATGTAATACACCCATACCTTGGTTTTATGGACAAAAAAGAGGAACCCCTGTCCGATGGTCTTGATTGTCTGAAGCATCCAACAGATATGTATACAGTGGCTAATATCAACAATAACATTACAAAAGAGAAAGGTCTGTACTTTTAATCAAGCACACCATCCAAACTGACACTGAAAAATACCTATACACTGTAAATGAACAAAAAAATAGAGTACAAGAAATCAAGCACAACACAGAAAAAATAGGTAAGAATTGGGAGCAATGCAGGTGCTAAAACAGCGTTGTCAACAAGGCGACTGCCTGCCTAGCGGTTTGTTTTGGAGCTAACAGACTTTGTCCGTAGTGCGCTCGACTTTCAAATAAAATTGGTAGCTTAAGAATTTGTTTGTGGAATCTAAAATCAGCTTGAACAGGGTACATAAAACCAAGGTATGGGTGTATATTCTATATTTTAAACTACTGGCTCTGTAAGCCTTGAAATGTGTTCCATCTCTTGACTTAACAATAGTTTAGAGGGAAATTTTTTCCTGGATTATTCACCTGAAGCTGAACTTGGTTGTATCATCTGTTGATAAAGGAATGTTATTTGAGCATAGTTCAGTTGATGTAAATGTTTAATTTAATTAATTTAGATTTTCAGTGTTACTTTATGTAGTTTTGATCTATTTCTCTGGTTTGGCAGTGCTTAGTGTACCTTTAATTTTAAGCTTAAAATTGATGCATTAATTCAACTAACTTATATTCAAACATATGAAATGTAGCCTATTGCAAGTTGATATATACTGCCTTTTTATTTACAGATTATTGACTCTTTATTTGCTGTGTTTTGTACTTTTTCAGGGTTTGAGTGTTTGATTACCAACAATGCAGTAAAAGATTGAGAGTTTATTTATGTAAGCTGGCACTCTGATGCCCTCTTGGGTGATATTGTGGGAGGTGACCCCAAAATGCTCATAGGAAATTTTTTTTTGAAGAATCTGGTTCAGAGTCATGTTTAAATGCTAGTGTGTATATTTTAGAATAAATTATAGCTCATACCAAAGATATCAACTGTCATTATTTCTCACTTTGAAGTGTGGAAGGGTTTTTGTTGTGAGGTCTCTATTGCTTTTCATGGATTTGGGAGTTTGTAAACATGACACTTGGTAGAAGGAAACATGTTGCTTAGATTTTTTTGTGCATTCCCTTACAATTCTGTCCTATTTCTGATTCAAAATTCTGTTATGTGAACGAAATTTTGCCATGAACTGTAGTAATACAATATGAAAGTACGTTGTCTAGTGGCTAAATTCTCTTCATCACATATATTTTCTATTTATTTCTTCGTTTTCATAGCTCTCTTAGCCATAAAAGTTAATGCTATCATTTTTTCAGTGCTATATGAAGAAGAAGAGGACAGTGAGAACAGCGATGTTATCACCATTGCATCGTCTGTCAACTCTGATGAGGAGGGTAAGTTGCTCAAGGCTAATTTGGCTCCTGGCTGTGTGAAGTGCATGAAGTTCATGTTGCTGTGTAAAGCTATAGTGATTGGATAAACCTTGAAATCACCAGGTATGCATGTTGGAAGTGTGAAAAAATTGGAGGAAGAATCAAGTTATTGAACTTTCATTTTTGAGCAATAGGAGTGGCTGCAAATACTCCATCATCTTCAGCTGCCAAGCATGATATCTAGATAATTTTGTGGCTTAGTTAATCACAAGAATTTATTGAATCAGATAAATTATTTGTCAGAATAACAATTTTTTTACTTATCATTATAATGGTGATACTAGTCATATTATTCAATTAATATTTCATGCTACTGAATGTAACATTTTATATATGTGCTATGTTATGTTCTCATTTTATCTCATGGTTTTCAGAGGAGCAAATGTCAAGTGTGGAGAAGTTTGGGATAGTAGTGAGGCAATGCATTGAGTTGGCTCAGGAGAAAAGTGCTCTGCAGAGAGTTAAAGGCCTTACACAGCTGAGGCAGACCCTACAGTCCAGGTTTGTGGGATTTTTTGTGGCAATTCTTCAGTGGATGTTAAGCAATTTCTTTTATGCTGATGTTTGTGTTTAGTTTTCTTATACACATATTTTTGTTTGTCATTTTCTCCCTTTTAGTTATGTTTTTTAACTCTGTTTATCATTACCAATTGGTAAAATCTTAAGTTTAGACTTATTGATCCCTTGTTTTCTCAAAAGGTATTAAAGTTTGATTTTGAATAAACTTCCTTGTGAGCTTGCTGTAATGAGTTTTAAACAGGGGATGTTCAATATGCTGCCTTTTACCTTACACAGGGTTGCCACATTTTTGACAAATCCTTGAATTGTCCTTGTATAAATGAAAATGTCCTTGTAAAATGAAATGTCCTTGCCATGTCCTTGTAGAAATCAATTTCTGTCCTTGCCACCTCCTTGTGAAATTTCATTTGTGTCCTTGTTGTGCCCTTATTTATTAATTCTATGTGTTCTGTGAAAACATTTTGTTAGCTAGCTATATTTAACCAATTCTATGCAGAGAATGAGAGATTCACTCTTGTTTGGGGATAAAGTAATAGCATTCCCCCACATCCCAGCTATTTTCTTTCTTAAGTTCTGTCATGTAGTGTTGATTTTATTTGCAGTGACTGTTTAGTGTTAATGATTAACATTCAATGATTAAGCTGACACTGTCTAAGCTGCAAGCATTTATTCATGTAGCCAATGACTTGTCTCCATTTCTTGAAAGGTTTCAAACTGATAAGCCAATGGTCCCTTTCCTTGCATCAGAATTGCACAAGGTATTGACAAACATAATGGAAAAGTTTGTCCTCCAGAAAGTAATGACTGAAACAAGTGACTGGTCTTGTCTTCCAAATATTGACCTTAATGATAAGGTACTAAAACAATCAAAATATATAAGTAATTGGGTTCCAAAATAGAGAAGCCCTAAAAGCTGCTGAAGTTAGCGAAGTCCAGGAGATAGAGTTCAAGCATCAGTGCAAACAATTCTTCAGAAAAATTGTTCAAAAGTTTATTGAGAGAAGTCCCTTGAAATATTCACTAGCTTGAAATATGGATGTTCTTAATCCTAAATCTATTGCAACAGCTAAAGATTCAAAGCAGCATGTTATTTTTGAAAATTTGTTATCAGCAATGAAAAATTGTTAACATGTCAGATCAGCAGATTGTGATGCACTTGTTGAGGAACATAAATGCTTTGTGAAGTATGTCCAGGTTGAACATTTAGATGATTTCAAAGAGTATGATCTGGTGAACAGTCTTTGCTTGGACTACTTCTTTGTTAAGTACTTGCAAAATAAGCCTCAGTATGCTAAATTGTGGGGATTCGTAAGGAAGCTTCTGCTTCTTTCACATGGACAGGCTTTGGTTGAACGTGGCTTCAGCATAAATAAGGATGTTCTTGCGTGTTACATGTCGAAAAAAACACTGGTTGCACAAAGAATGGTGACTGACTCAGTTCGCTCAGAATTGGGCACAGGCAATTCTTTGAATGTTTGGGATGTGAAATTGACCAAAAGCATGCTAGCAAGCTGTAAAGCAGCTAGAATGAGGTACTCCCTCTACCAAGAAGAGCAGGCAAAGCAAAAGAACATAATTGAACAGCTTAGGAAAAAGCATAAACTCCTAGAAAAAAATAAAAGCCTCGAAATCTAAAAAGACGAGGCTTGAAAGTACACTAAACGACTCATTCAGGAGGCCGATGATTTGGCAGTGAAAGCTCGAGTAAAAGGAGATCTGTCACTCCTTGCTTCTTCAAATTCTTCCCGAGCTAAAGCTAAGAAGAGTGCGGAAGAAGTTGATACAGAAGATAGCAATGTCAAAGGACTTGAAGAAAAGCTTAAAACTCTGGAAGGTCGGATTAAGTAAAATAACATTGCACTAGGTAGTCTAATAGACAAGTAGAGTGTAGAATTCCAATTTCTCTCTGAAGAAGAATTTATTATCATTTTAGGTTTTGAAGGATCCATGTAGCTAATATTTTATATTTTCGTAATGATTATTTACGTTTTTCACATTTGACTCTATATTGTTCTCCATATCATTATGTCATGTTGATCAGCTTAATAAAGATGCAATGGGAAAAATATGTGCCATTCCCCATCCAAACAAAGATCTTACTATGGTATTTTCACATATATAATATTCATGAATAGTTATATTTTTATTTACCCTACAAAAATTTTTATTTAGAAATTTTTATGAAATTTCAATTCTGAACAGCAAAGTAAATAGTTAAGATCTTTGTTCATCCGGCAATATAGTAGGGGTTATCATTTAAAAAAATCCAGAATTTTTATTAAAACCCCCTAAAAAATGTCCTTGAATTTCAAGTATTTGTCCGTGAAATATCCTTGAAGTGTCCTTGTATAAAATTTTTCAAACTCTGTGGCAACCCTGTTACGTGCTAAATGTGCACTTAAATTTATTATCTGAAATTCTTGACAACAATTTCCAGAGCTGCAGAAGATTGTGAGCTGGATAACCTGCATGTGACCATCTGCGACTGCATTGAGCGTTGCTTGAAGCGCGGGGCCAGCAATGGGGAGAAGGTGGCTGCTGTGCGCCTCTCCTCCATGCTCATGCTCACAGCTCTGAACCTCACTGATGGCATCTCTGATGAGGTAATTACTGCTACTTCAGTTCATGTGTGGCAGGATTGTTGTGAGCTCCCAATGAGCTTGGTAGATTTCATAGTTTTTCTCCCAATAAATTTATTTGATTTAAAGGGCTCCACAAAGCAAGTACTGTCAACAACGTGATCGTATTTGGACATCAAAGTGAGTCAAATAATGAACTTACCCTTGTGGTTGTGGCTATCACGTGTATAAATGATGCAGAACTTGAGAGAGGTAGCTCACAGATGGTTTTCCTCTGTAAATTGATCTCTAATGCCTGTCATAGGTGACTGCTGAGCTAGTACAAGTAATGCAAATAGGTGTTGATACATTGCAATTTATGTTACTTCAGCTGTGAAATACACCTTCAGCTGTGAAATACACCTTCAGCTGTGAAATACACCTTCAGCTGTGAAATACACCTTCAGCTGTGAAATACACCTTCAGCTGTGAAATACACCTTCAGCTGTGAAATACACCTTCAGCCGTCAAGGTTGACACGACCCCATTCAATCGAAAGCAAGGAAATGTATGTGCGTATTCAGGCGCGGTTTCTCAATAGGGTGGTGTTCATGTTTGGTTTTGTCTCATGGTAGTGCATTAACTCTGATTTAGTGGTTACTTCCAATTTACTTCATACAGGAATATTTTCTTCCATTTTGATTGTTTGAGACACTTACACCATGTTCATTTCAGTCCTCACACTTATCCTTCATTCAAAGCTGGCCGACAATTGCTCGCATTGCATTATTACCATCATTTCATGCAAGAATATGATTTATTCAAAAATACTCATTGAGGGATAAAAGAGCCAATTGCACATAGCCACCACTTCTTATTTCGGTATGTTGGCACCATCTTAATGTTTTGGCTGCGGCAATTGAATATTAAGTTCAACACTGAACTCAAATTTGAAGTCAGTTGTAGTAAACTGTTTTGAAAGTACCAAACATGAACTGGATCTTACCTTCATTTAGCTCTGATAAAGTATTTATGAAAATTGAGTTTGCAACTACTGGTCAGTCAGCAGCATCATGAAAATTACCTCCATGTACTACGGGTGGCGCACATCGCAGTCAAAGTGTTAAACTGTTTTTTTTTGCAGATCTACCTGGTGCTGCAGCCACCTCTGCTCAACATCTGCCAAGATCCCACAGTTGCTTTCAATGTGAGGGAAGAGGCGTGCAAGGCTGTGGCCGTGCTAGCTTACTTTGGTGCAGTAGAGTACACCCACCTCCAGGACTCCATCAACACTCTCCACACCGTCTTTTCAAAAGCTCTCCCTAAAGTAAGTTCTCCCATACTACTTTGTTTCATGTGAACTTTTTGTGGTGAATTTTACTGGGCTATATGGAATGCTGATGCATGGATGTGTCTCATGCTTTGTTTTGGTGTTGGGTTGCAGTAGTGAAGGTAAGAAAAGGCTCTTGCGGTTTTATGTTTCACCGCTTTAAAAATTGAAGAAAATATTCTGGCTTTCTGCTTCTAAATAGTGTTCCATTTAAAAAAATGAGGAGCTTAGCCTCAAAAGTGGTGTTGATTAAGTGTGCTTGATCCATAACCATTTTTATCCAAACATTCGTCTCGATCATACTTCATACTTCACCCTCAATTTACTTTGTGAAACAGATTCTTCTTGTATTTCTACACTTGTTAATGTGATGCGCGCAGGGCAATGGTGAGCTGCCGAACCTGCAAAGCCCGAGCCTGCTGATGCACGCCGCTGCGCTGCAGGGCTTCGTGCTGCTGCTCACCCTGGCGCACCAGGAGGACGTGCTGGCGCGCACGCCGTCCCTCTTGGCCGAGATGACCTCCGTGCTGGAGACGCGCGACCTCGAGATGAGGACCGAGGCCGGCATTGGGGTCGCTCTGCTCTTTGAGGTGGCGCGCAACTCGCCTGCGCTTAGCTTCAAGCGAGTCAACGAGCTGCTCGACGTCCTCAACGGTGAGAGCTTCTTTACCATTCTTCTTCTTCTTCTAGTGCTTAGAACTTTTTTGTGTCCGTAATGATCAACACTTTTGGTTTATTTCAAATGTTAAATTTTTGTTTAAATATAGACCAATGCTTCAGTTGATTTCTGCTGTCCTTATTCAAGTATTAGGTCCACTCTTTTGCTGTACATATTTTTTCAGTGTTTGACATTTCTTGATGCTATTTAGATGATTTAATTACACTGCTTCTGCCATAATTAGCAGTAAGTACTATACAAAGCGGTTTTAACTTGCATCCCAAAATATTTTACTCTAGAATCAGAGGATTAGCAGGACTGCTAAGTATTGAATCCCAATGTGCGTTGTATTGCTAATATGTTATTGACTTCACCTCCCAAATCAAATCATGTATATAAATTTCCACATTCACGCTGTTACAGTCTGCTAAGCAGTTATACAAAGTGAGGTAACTTGTGTGCAGAGCTGGCCACGGACTCGCAGAAGCACCGGAGCAAGAAAGAACGCAAGCAGCAAAGGGCTGTGTTCAGGACCATCGTATCTTCTATCGAGGACGAGACCATGCCGCCTGAAACCATCTACCTCGCCCATAAGCGCGCAAAGGATAGCGTTGAGATCGACTCGTGGGCCCTGAAGTGTCGCTTCGAGTCGGTGCTGCATGCGCTCGAGAGTGGCCTCAATGTTCACTTCATCAACAATCAAGGCGTAAGTTTGATGCTCGAGTTCTTTGAGATGGAAAGTGTGGTGTTGGCTACTGATTTGGGTGTTGGGCTCCGCTTGTTTCATTTCACTTGGTTCACTCATGACCATATTACATACCAACTGCTGAGCTAATTATTTTGAAGATCGGATCTACTGATCGTCATTGATTCAGTTTCTTTGACTTTTCAAAATAGCATTTTGATGCAACTGAATTGTATGTATAAGGAGAAGGGTGGCGCATCTATGTTGAGTTCCTGAGTGGTGACGTCTGCATTGTATTGCCCATGTTAAACATGTGTTTAATACTACAGTGAAACGTTTTGCGAGATTTTTAACCGAATACCATTGAAGTTACAAATTTTATTTGTGTGAAAAGTTTGTAAATTCCTATTATCGAGTAAAACCTATAAAATTATTTTTAGTTTGTACACATGGAAAATTTTCATCTAGAGCAAATTCGTTGGTCAATTCGAGGTAATTACATCGGCAAAGTTGTAAATGCACTCGCGTTGTGTGAAATACTAGTATTCCCGAAGAATTTAATGTGTTCTCAACTCAATATTGCCGGACTGTGAGTAGAAATAATCATTTGTTATTGTAAGAAACAACTGCACAGTCAAGCTCCTATACTGTTGTTGCTTGCTAATGAGAGGAAGATGCGAGGTCCTGAGCTGTAGGTTGAGTAGGCTTTCTGTGTTGTAATAGAATAGTTACCTTTAGACGGACCAGCTTCATTAGGTACCTTTTCGTTTACTTTCAGCCCGCACCAGTTGATTCTTCAACTCGTATCTTATTTAACAAACTTTTTATCAATTTCGCCGTTTCTATTCACTATGGGGCGGGGACATATCTTGTCCATAGGTTTTCTGTTTCTTTTATACTACGCTCAATGATGCTTTCTTTTGTTTTGGTTAGGAAGATTCGAAATAACTTATAACCTAATTGTGCGTTCGTTCTTTCTTTCTCTGTTTGGAGTATTTTCATTGCAGCCAGGTAGACCTTCACCAACACATAATCTAATCCAATGTGGTGTTGTTGCAGCTACGTGCGAGCTTCAACCTGGACCGGTGCCCGGCAGTGATGGAGCAGGAGTGCAGGGACGAGCGCAAGAGCCGGCGGCGGTACGCGGGGCTGGTGAGCAAGGAAAGGAACTTGTTGCGTCACAAGTGTCGGGATAACAGGGCCATCGCCTCCACCTACGACGACTGAATGATGTCCTGTCATCTCCCTCTCGATCCACTGAGCGGATCTGCCCCCAATGACGAGCGTTGGTTCTTCATTTCTTATTCTTTCTAATTGTCTTTGAAGGCTCGAAATTCCATTTGATTTTTCTGAATCTTATTTTCAATTTCTTAATGCTGGTCATTTTATTTTCGAGTTTCTACTTTCTTCCTACGTGCTTATAATCCTTTAGTTTTTCTTCTCCCGCTGTTTATCTGTTATGCAATGACTAATATTTTAGAAAGGCAGCATCCAGCAAAGTTGGACTGGGATGCAGAGAGGGGCACGACATTGTTCGAGACTCTTATCCCCTATGGTTGCTCTGGAAGAACGAGTGTGTGTCGTCACTGAGTTTTAGCACTTGTGATTCATTAAAATCTAGTGTGGTCTCCTCCGCTGTCGTTTTTCAATCGGGCGTTATAGCTGAACTTGTACATAATGTTGGCAGTGGCCTCTGTAGTTTTCCGTCTGCGTCAAAATTCTAAAAAAAAGCTTAAATCCTGACGGTTTCACGTAACACTGTGTATTGTGAGGATTTTGAGTGTACTTGTAATTTTGGTTGGTTCGTTTGACTAAAATACGGTGTTAAGCCTGACGATTGTTTGTGGGTGATTTCATGTACATTTGTTGGTTTCTTTATACTCTTTTGTTTCGGCTGCAATTGATTGATTTTATGAGCTCAAGTCCGTTTGTAAACAATTTTCTGTAATGTAACCATCAGATGTCAAGTTTCTTCTTTTTTATTTTTGTGGTGATATTTGATGAAAGGAATATGCTTCAGAATTAATGACCCAGATTTGTTCTTACTGAAATTCACTGAGAAATTCTATCGTAACCTGGAATACTGTTTTGCGCGTGTTATGCAAGATATTCATGTGTTACCATCAGGTGTACTTGTGGCGCCGCTTTTCAGGCTCTCTTGGGAATTAATTGGTAAAAGACGTTCAGTTCTTTGAGCCATATTTAGTGATCTTGTAGCCTAGATAGATTTTTTGTAGTAGTATAACTTAGAGAATATTGTGTGTATGTGTATATCCAGAGTCCTTGCGCCGTTGTTCTCCTAATTAAGAATTTCGCGTGTTTTTCCAACTTGAATAATTTTGGAAAATATATCTTCGAAAAATATATTTTTGCTTGAATACTATGTGTTGTTTTTCTGTGAGGAACTTCATTTGTGTTGTGTACATGTTGGTGTAACTGGTGGACAAATCATGCCCATATGCTGTTGCAGTAGGACTAAAACAGCGTTGTGAAGTTAGCATAATTTTAAATCGTAACCTCAGATATTTGATGACGCAGGTGTGGGTCTCGTGTGAATGTAACACCATTTTATTTTTTTACGAGAAGTACGCCCAGTTGCTATACAATTTTATCGAGTTGAAGAATCATCAATCTTTGTGACTTTCTTGAGGTTGAATTTGTTTCAGTTTTCACTTTGTTATCCAGCTATCATGGATGTGGTTTGGCTGTTCTCAAAATTTAGGTTATGACTTATTCAGGGTAATTATTTTTGTTTTAATGGTAGGGATTCAAATTTCATATTTGGCACGTGAGGATTTTTATTATTTAATTATAAACGCTTGTTTGTTTCATTATATTAATTTTTGTAATTCCATTTTAATTAAGAATTTTAGTTCAATTGCTTTTCAAATTGAATGATTCTGTGGAGTAGTTCAGTTTATGCTGGAATGGATCTTGTTGGTTATTAGTTATATTAGCTCATTTTTTCTTCGTATACGTTTAATTTTAATCCAGCACATCTTGTGTGTTCTCACAGTAGCTAG
This sequence comes from Platorchestia sp. MABIK, assembly GCA_014220935.1. Lineage (NCBI taxonomy): Eukaryota > Metazoa > Arthropoda > Malacostraca > Amphipoda > Talitridae > Platorchestia > Platorchestia sp. MABIK. Next base: position 64,618 of record JACJUY010003936.1, on the reverse strand, counting down.
AGAAGCTAAGCAATTTAGAGGTTGGTTTTATTCTGTAAATATTCAATTTGGATAGTTCAAGTGCGAGGCTTTCAATTGAACAGGAATACTTCCACCTATGAACGGGAATCCCTCTACCTATGGAGTTAATTTCGTACATATGAATTATACACTTCGCTGTATCTACGATGATGCGTGTTGTTTCGCTTGTGTATCAGTCTATATTACTTCTCTGTTTGGGTTTTGACTTAACGATAAGTCATACCCACTGGATCGTGATGCCTTGGTGTTAGGTAAGCTGTTTCTTTTGTTTATCATTGCCTTCCCTTGGGGATTACTGGAATCCTGGATTCCTGCATTTGTGTAGATTTACCCTACCGCAGCCTGTGAAGGTTCATATACTAGTTGTTCATTTGCATGTTGTTTTGGAAGCCGATCCGATGCTTTTAGCTCCTGATACGGACTTGTGATATGAAATTATTGGAGAAATTTAGTGACAGTGTATGACTTTAAATTACAGTGCGATTAAAATATTAGCCCCTTTCACTCAGTAGTCGGTCAATATGCCTTTCTTTTCTACTCTAGGGTATACCCAAAGCCTGTGTTTTATGCGAGTCCTATTTGCTCCGCTTCGTATGTTTTACAGTTATATCGATGCATTTGTTAATGATGCATGCGTCTCACTTCAGTACTTACTCTTCTATAGTTCGGTGATGGTATAGCCCCTCTTTTGGCAGCATAACTTCACCCTAAAAGCAGAGTGGTGTCAGCAGTTCCTGAAATGCAGTCATTTTAGGTGTCATTTATAACTAATTAAAATCCTGAGTATCTAGTCTCTTCGTGAATATTTAGTTAATGAATTTCGCGAGACTTGTATCTTACCTTAAAGATTCCCGAACATTTAGTTAGAATTGTTTCTTTGTTATCGCTCTTATCTTGCCTGTTTACAAGTCGCGAAAAACGGTGCTGGGAAGTCTTGCTTGCGTTATCTGCATTCAGCCAGGTTATCGTGAACTTGGATGGCAGTTGTTCATGGTAGCATAGTGAGAAAGTCGCACTTGACTGATTTTACGTAAGCAGAATTGCTTGATAAATATAATGTGCTGTTTTTGTGAACTCGTAACTTCGAGTCTTACTTTGTCAGCGTGGACAATTTCAGCTTGCGTTTTGTGCTACTTGTGAGGAAGTTATGAAGCTCTGCCGATTTGGCAATGAAATAAGCTTGATGGTGACTACTTTTGCCGCGGTTATATAACTCCTCGGTGTGTGTACTTTTGTTGCTTGTTTCTATTTCTGTATTAAGAAAATGAAGCTAGCTTGATGTAAGCTTCATTTCCGACGCTGGCCGCTGGAGTGAAATTTTACAGCAATTTTCGTTCAATTCAGTTCTCACCTCTATGAGAAGTTCATGCAATGTCTTTGTACGTCGTCAGTGTCTCGTGTATTCTTTAATGTTTTTGAGCAATGTTTGGGATGTTTCTCTGTTCTTGTGTAAATCATGATTTGGAATATTGGATGTTTATAGATTTCGAGTGTTGCCGTTGCATTTTATGAATGTTTGTTTCGAATTCCCTCCCATCTTCTTCAATTAGCCGTAATTCTACAGTGCACGCTACTCTTGCTGTAAGGCTTACTGAAAGAACCTGCTTGCAGAATTTTCTCTATTTATGCCCTTGAACGCAAGAACACCTTGAATCCTATAAATGCGTGTATTGCCAGAGCGTTATTATAAATAAAGAATTCTAAATCGCCGTTATTTTTCTCTTCCAACACCCTGATTGTTTAAAGACAAATTGAAGTCCCTTTCGAGTTTCAATTTTTCTCAGGTTATTTTTCGACTGTGTAGAATCGTTGGTTATAGCTTGAATAATAGAAGTCATAGAAATATAAATTTGTGGGAAGCGATCCTTTTATCTGTTTTTGTAGAACTCTTTTACACTCTTTTGAAATACTCGTGGCAACGCTTGTGTGACAGCGGTGGTTAGTCTATACCACTGAAGCGCTAGAAACCTGGTTTTACTACTACTACAGCGGTGGTAAACCCAGGAATGTAATAATAATGAAATACTCGTCGGTGATTGCGCTCCTCATTTTTCTGGATGTGTAATTGTATTTGGGTCATCTGCAGAGTAATTCTGGCTTTTAAAAGATGTGCTCTCGTATGAAAAATACTTGGATTCTTTTTGATATTTGAATCTGTTGAAACTTAGTTTTTCGTAACAATCTTCGTAATCTTCGCTTGATAATATATTTGTCTGAGGTTTCAATCGTCAGTAATTCTGATTTTAAACAATTTCAATGAACAGGCGAATGGAAATCAAATTTGTTTCCGAATCGGCAGCAATTCATACGCACACCTCGCTTGAAGTGAAAAATTTTCTGCTATATTGTTAGCAAAAGAGCCGCTGGTGTTACAGTTACTTAAACTAGATTATTGCCGCAGAATGCTCCTCCATGTGTTGCAGTGACTTCTAATTGGAATTATTCTGTGTCAGAATGCATGACGCCTTATTAGTTGATAATGTTGACTGAGTGAAGTAGCCAGATTGACGGGTTTGTTGAAGTTTTTTTGGAGGATTGACTTAGTACCTGGGAACATGTTGCTCGGAATCGTCTGATAGAATGTTCTCAGTTATGCTTAATTGAAACAATTGAACTTTGTTCAATTGAATTGTTAAATTCAATTGTTCAAACAATTGAACTTTGTTCAATTGTATCTATGAAACTTGACGCACCAAGGTGAAAATGGGGGGTCTCAAGCTGAAGGTTAGGTTGCCCTTCCTTTGGTAGAAATGTGTTTTTGTTTGGCTGTGGACCATCTTTTTTCTGTTCACTGCTGTCCTCCTTTTCAGCACTTTTTTCTACAGCTTCTATTTTGTTTCATGAACTTATTTCTTGACTTACTGTCTGTGCGGAGGGAATTGTGTGGAATCGTACATTGGACAAAGTTCCCAGTTTCCTCAATGCCATACCAAATTGTCTCTTCTTTATTCCTCTCCTCGGAACACTTCTTGTGGTAAGGAAAGCTTGAATAAATTTCTCTAATTAAAAACCCGGCCGTTGTTGTATACCTTTCAGTGGCCTAAGTTACCATGTCTTTGGCACACGTAGAATATTTATCCAGACACCAAGCTATGCTAGTGAGAAGGATGTGCTTAGTAATTCGTACTCGTTCCAGAAGTGAAAGAGCTGATGGTCCTGAATGTACACCAGTTGTTTGATTAGTACTAGCATACACTATTCCGATAATTAATACGCTACTCGATCTTCACGTTCGATATTGAGCTTCATGTTCTCAATATTACAGTCGTGACGCTCATAAGTTTAGAGAGGAGGTGCCCTATTCTGACGGGTCTCTTGGCCTTTGCGTAAATATTAAAAATATTTCTTCCTATTTTCATGCTTATGCTTTCATGAGAGTTATGATAGACTTGAATGTAGGGCTCATAATCTTGGAAAATAACTTATGATCGTTCATACCAGCGAAGAATTCCTATAACATTGTTTATAATTCTATTTCGAATACCTTTAATCATTTTGAAGCGAAAAGGCTGATAGAAGTCACTGCAGCATGGGAGAGCGTGGGGCTTAATTGTGACTGTCCCCCGGCAAAAACACGTCACAAGTGAATAAAATCCGATTGAATTCTGTTCTCATGTGCAAGTGTAGGAGCACTTGAACGAGACTGTTTTTACATGACTCTTATAGTAGTGAAAAATTTTATTTGGGTGGTAAGAAAGAAGTGCCACGATAATGGAAGCTCAGATCGAATATTGAAGTAGCTGTTTTATCTGAGTGTGAGGACAGAGTATCAGACTGATACTTGTCCAGTTTTTTGTAGTGTAGAAACCGTGAGTTTGAGATCTACGAGGAAATTTGAACCTGTTGATGGTTATTCGAATTTTAGTTGCTCACAGTCACTATCCCCTCATGAGCATGGGATAGGCAAATAGGATTAGTTTTGTATTTCCTTTGCTATGAGGACTGGAACCATCAGTAGAATTTTAGTCATATTACCTCTGCTGTAGATGGGCATTCGGCACATCTATCTTTCGTACCAACGTTGCTTCTTTCAGTTTTCATACCTTCTTCGTTATTTCTGCTTTGCTTTTGTTCTTCTTCCTCCATAACTTGCTGTTTCTATGCGCAAGGCCCCCTGTGTGGGAAAACGCCTTGGGCATAGTTTCCATAGATTCTTGGTCCACACTAAATAGCTCCTTCTCTTTCTCCAGTGAAAATATCTTTGCCATGGAAACGGTGCCTTAAATTAACGTCTCTGACCTACCATTCAGACATGAGAAAAAAATAATCAGAAGCCAGGGTAGTCAAGTGATTTCAATGAATTAAAATTCAGTTATCCGACAAAGTTTCGCGTTGTGCCCTACCAGCAATGAATACTGTCTACATCCATTGATAAAACGCCAATAAATCGTCTGTGTGGTAAAACCCCATTTTAATAATAATTTCAGGCGAGCTGAGTCATTAGACATCGATTATTAGTCGCGATGTTACGATAGCGATTTGTGCCAGCAATGATCACGATAGGTTGCTAATGAGTGAACGTCGGAACTACCCTGATGTGTTTGACCCTACTCTATGTAAGCTGCTGGGGCCCGTACATGAGGGTCGAATGGTCGTCATAATTGTGGTAGATCGTGAGGAAATTGTCCATGGATTGCGCTAAATTGTACTATAACTTTTAAAATTTATACGAACTTCTAGAAGTTCAACCTCAATTCAACGAAGACACAAAAATTCAATTTCATCTCATGGCTGCGTAACGTATCAGCCCACTGGTGTGTGCTGCTCATTTCACTCTGATGCTATGGGCTATCTATAGCAGATAGAAACGGTTTTCTTTCTGGTATAGACAGCCCTTCAGCACGTCCATCTTTCGGGCTAACTTAGCTTCTTTCATTTTTCATCCTATTTTGCCATCTCTACTTTGTTTTTCTTCCTCTTCCTTCAAAACTTGCTGTTTCTATGCGCAAGGTCCCCTGTGTGGGAACACGCGACGGGGTCTCTAACACCCCTTCAAAAGTGCCACCGTTTTTCTTCATAAAGTTAATGGGAATTTAGTTTTCTGGTACGATACAAAATTACGTTAAAGGCGTTTTAGTGAACATACAGATGTATGAATCACCAATTTCTTGAAAGTTATATCTGATGTGCGGGAAGTTCCTACTTAAGGAGGACGAAAAGTAAAACACTTGTTTTTTACAAACGATACATATAAGAGAAAGCAAGCAATGTAAAACATGTGAAGAGCGTTTTTCATTTGTTCTTTACGTGTTATACCGTGAAAGCAACACTGTAAAAGCTAAGCCTAAAGGGCCGTTTACACTAGGGGACATTTCGGCCGTGAGGCGCGACATGTGTATACAAAACTCACCACTGAGTCTCATATTTGTGTGTGTTTATACGAAGTTCCCTATTCGCCACTGTAGTTACGAGGCTTTTGAGTGTCGCGCATCACGAATTCGATCAGAGCGAATAGGGAACTTCGTGTACACACACACAAATATGAGCCTCGTATACACGTGACGCACCTCACGGGAGAAATGTCCCCTAGCGTAAACACCTCTTTAGTTTCCTATTACCGTGTGGCATGCTCCGAATCACTACACGTAAATGTGAAAGCATTCGTTTAGAATGCTGTACGGTGTGTTGGAGGCGCTGAAATTGATTGAGGAGTACCCATGTGTCTCTTTTACTGTTTTTGTTGACTCAAAAAGCGTTATCGATGCCGCGCAAATGTATAATAGTACACACCCGCTCATTGCTGAGATTCTCGTAATGTTAATAAACTTCGCGAGTCGACGTAAGAGTGTCATGTTATGCTGGGTGCCCGGACATGTGGGAGTATCGGACAATGAGAGAGCTGATCGGGAGGCTAAGCAAGCTGCGGGGACAACTGGGGAAACGCTGAACTTGATGGTCCCGTTCCGAGACTACTACCCTCGGATAAAGGCTGCAGTGAGAAGTTTGTGGCAACAGGAGTGGGACAGAACAATTAATAATAAGTTGAGAAGTATTAAACCCACCGTGCGTGAGTGGATATCGTCTAGTTGTCGTCCTCGCCGGATGGAAGTGATACTCTGCCGCCTTCGTATTGGCCATACACGATTGACGCACGGACACTTGATGGAGCGGCTGCCGCAGCCACGATGTGAGCGGTGCCGCGTTCCTTTGACTGTCAAACACTTTCTTGTTGAGTGCCCTCAATATGCTGCTGCCAGGAATGTATGCTTCCCGAGACTGCGAGGTCCTGATGAGGATGTAATGACCGGAATGCTCAGGGAAAATGAGCGCTCAGCTTTCAGTGTAACAGCACTTAAAATGTTTCTACAGAAGTGCAAATTGATATTCGAAATTTAACCAGAAGGAGAACAGTCTAAGCAAGGTACTTCTTCACGTCTGAGATGTGGATGATTAAACTGCAATATGGCCGGGCGCGCTGCGTAGATGCCTCTGGGGATTTCAGCGTGGGTAAGGCGCCCGGCCATAAATGGGTGGGCAGCTGAAATCCCCTACGGGATTTTGGCTGTCCTGTGCTTGTGGATTGTGCGTGGCTCGGTAGATGATCTTTTCGAAGATCAACTGGGGCTCTTAAAAGATGACAATAGTGTGGGTGGCAATAAAGCGTTTTTTGTTTTTTGTGATGGCTGCTACTGTGTTATCCATAATGATAATCGTGACAAGCGTTGAACAACGACTATGTAGTGTGCTTCTGCTGAAATGATGTGAAGCTTGATTTTTCTTTGAATTGAGACCTACGGCGCGATATAGTACGAACTACTGAAGCGCTAGCAAATCAATGCTAATACTACTTACTCATTTAGAATGCAAATTTTGCTTAATTACGGATACGAATTCGCCCATGAATCCTCTTGGTCTTATTTAAATTTGCTATCACAACTGGATCACACAGCAAAATATTTTCAGATCATGTTTGCGAACTGCATACATGAGCGTCCGTGTGTTCAAGATCATTGAATATTATTTACATCCCTGTCTGTATATCCTAAATATAGAAGTGAAAAAGCCAATAACTAAACATAAGTCAGTGAAATTATTTTTTTACAGAAAATACCATTGAAATAGTATTTGAGGAAATTGTTTTGCTTCCGAACATGCGAGTTTGCGCAAACTTAAGCTGGCTCTTCAGTGAAGCCGGCCCTTCGTTGGCTGACCGCTGTGTTGCTGCCGGAAAAGCAGGTTTTTCCTTAGTTGAGAGTGACTGGCCTGATCTTCCCGCCGAAGAGTATAAAGCTGCCTTGGACGCTGCTGGACTGAAGCCAGTGCTTGTTAACTGTTATCAAGGTGAGTACTGGGTACCTACCGTTTGTGTCTAAAATTCAAACCGGGCTTTTTTCGCTGAACTGAACTTATTCGGACCCACAATTAGATATACTCAAATGTGTCAATTAAAATAGCGTTAAGAAACAATCTTCTGGTGTATCACTTGTGGTAAATAAATGGCCTAAAATTTAGAATACCTGCAAATATTCTCACCCATCGTACGAGGATTCAGAGATTTTATCGTATCTTTTTACGATTTAGTATGTCGCTTTCCAAATTTTTTGCCGATGGTCTTCATTTTAGGTAACTCAGAATATGTTCGATATCTTATATTGATCTCCGAAACAAATTGAAACTTAGAAATTGATTGTACCTATATTTCCAAAAGGACGATTCGTTGAGAATATTACTCGTAGAATAAAAAGAAGAACCAGTGTAAAAATGTACATTACCTTTATTGCAAACGTTTCGGAATTAAAATTCCATCATCAGTGCTGAAACAGGAGAAAAATGTAAAATTTTGAAATCTCAATAAAAAGTATATATATATATATATTCCAAAAAATTTCTGAATCTCTAAGAACCCTAATTTGTATTCATTCATATACAAACAGGTGCATGAATTGTACTCAGATGCGCTAAACTTTTTTCTAAAAATTTTTTAATAGTTATAACATAACCCGCAATTCTTTTATAAAATTGAATGTCATGCTATCAAAACATAATTCACCTTGATAGCAGAAAACATGTTGAGAATTCCTAATTTCTGTTCTGCCTCCCACGTAACTCCATAAATTTGTTGTTTAGAATTGGTGTATGTCAGGTGACCGAGCTGCTGGGGAGTGTGGCTTTGCCGCCGAGCCTGGGGAAGAGGAGCGCTTCCAGAGCGGCCTGGCCACCACCTTAGAGTACGCCTCTGTCATCGGTGCTACCAAGTGAGCCAAGTGTGTCGAGGTCTGATTTTCATCACGGTTGGGAGAAGTGCTCAATACAGGTCTATCCTTACATTATTCAGCGCCTCTTGTGAGTCGAGGTCTGATTTCCTTCACGGTTGGGAGAAGTGCTCAATACATGTAATGACCGGAATGCTCAGGGAAATTGAGCGCTCAACTTTCAGTGTAACAGCGCTTAAGATGTTCCTAGAGAAGTGCAACTTGATATTTAAAATTTAACCAGAAAAGAACAGCGTAAGCAAGAAGAACTTTCTTCACGTCTGAGATGTGGATGACTAAACTGCAACATGGCCGGGCGCACTGCGTAGATGCCTCTGGGGATTTCAGCGTGGGTAAGGCGCCCGGCCATAAATGGGTGGGCAGCTGAAATCCCCTAAGGGGTGTTTTGGCTGTCCTGTGCTTGCGGATTGTGCGTGGCTCTGTGGATGATCCCGACAAAGATCAACTGGGGCTCTTATAAGATGACAACAATGTGGGTGGCAATTAGAGCGGTTTTTGTGATGGCTGCTGCTGTGTTTTCCATAGTGGTGATTGTGACAAACTTTGAACAACAATTAGATAGTGTGCTTCCGTGCTTCCGTGTAACGATGTGAATTTCGTATTATTGAACTGTGAGATCTACGGCGCGATATAGTACGCATTACTGAAGCGCTAGCAAATTAATGCTAATACTACTACTACTCAATACAGGTCCATCCTTACATTATTCAGCGCCTCTTGTGTATCGAGGTCTGATTTCCATCACGGTTGAGAGAACTGCATGCATGCTCAATACAAGTCTATCCTTACATCATTCGGCGCCTCCCGTGTGTCGGGGTTGGATTTCCATCACGGTTGGGTAAAGGGTACAATACAGTCGATCCTTGCATTATTCTTTGGAGAACCTCAGGTTATTCAATGTCATCTTTTGAGAACCTCAAGTTATTCGGCGTCATCTTTTGAGAACCTCAAATTACTCAATGTCATCTTTTGAGAACCCCAAGTTATTCGGCGTCATCTTTTGAGAACCTCATGTTTTTCGATGTCATCTTTTGAGAACCTCAAGTTATTCGGCGTCATCTTGTGAGAACCTCAAGTTATTCAATGTCATCTTTTGAGAACCTCAAGTTATTCGGCGTCATCTTTTGAGAACCTCATGTTTTTCGATGTCATCTTTTGAGAACCTCAAGTTTTTCAGCGTTATCTTGTGAGAACCTCAAGTTATTCGGCGTCATCTTTTGAGAACCTCAAATTACTCAATGTCATCGTTTGAGAACCCCAAGTTATTCGGCGTCATCTTTTGAGAACCTCAAATTACTCAATGTCATCTTTTGAGAACCCCAAGTTATTCGGCGTCATCTTTTGAGAACCTCATGTTTTTCGATGTCATCTTTTGAGAACCTCAAGTTATTCGGCGTCATCTTGTGAGAACCTCAAGTTATTCAATGTCATCTTTTGAGAACCTCAAGTTTCTCGGCGTCATCTTTTGAGAACCTTGAGTTATTTGGCGTCATCTTTTGAGAGCCTCGAGCTAAATGACGTCATCGTTTGAGAACCTCAACTTATATGGATAAAAATGTACCATGTCTGCGGTAACGTTTGTTTAGTAAAGTACTCGTAGAATAACTTGAACTAACTTTTATCGATGTGCTGAGAGTCCTGCAAGATGATGTACAATATTTTTATCGAGAATTGAGTTTTGTATGATAACTATGATTCTTAGTGAGGGTGAATAGTGTATAATTAAATTTACTTATTAGAAACGAAATTATGCAAATCTTTGTTTTTTTAAAACGAAGTTATGCTTTTTTGAAATTGCTAAAAATATTTTGTTGTAGTCGTAACAAGAAGGGAATTAAACCTAGTTTAGACAACTTTTTTCTAACACTGTGTGCAACGTTCACGGTGTAGAAACAGAGTTATAAGTCTGTCGTCATTACCTTTAAAAAACCTCAAGTTATTCATGTATAACCTTTATTGGAAATAAACAGTTTTTTTTCTTTTGTATGATAAAGGCTCAAATTTAGTACCAATTTACTTCTCACCTCGACTGCACTAAGGCAATATATATATGTTCCGTTATTGAAATACATGCCCTGAATTCATTTTTATTCGTTGTTCATGGCTGCTTGAAAATAGTTTATAATTGACTGCGATGTGCTAACTAATATTGCTATTGATAGAATAAAAATAAAAATGAAACTTTGACCACCGATTAATTTCTTCGCGGCGAACGGTTAGATTTTTAAAACCCACTGATGGGTCTCTTAGCAGGAAACGCGTCAACATGAGGTCCTACCGGAGAAATTATATTTGCTCCGACGCATGTTGCCCCATCTTGGACGACGATGTATCCACTGGTGAAGAAGGCCGTAGTCGATGATAAGCATTAATTCAGGCTTCTATAAAATGCTTCGCAGAGAACTAAAAATACTGTTTATCGAATATTATTATCAGTTTGATGAGTAAGTAGAAATAATTAAAAAATCATCTCGCTATCCTGTTTTCCTTTGGGATGATGGAAGCTGCACCGGTGTTGGATGCATAAGAGTATTTAAATTCTACATCTTATTCTTACGCTCCGATACGATCAAACATCTTCTTCTAGTTATAAACCTCCTAACGTTTCAGCAAAACCAAAACTAATTTTCAAAATACCATCAAGAAATTTGTAAATATCGCGCTTGCAGCAGTGCTGAGCTTCATGCTCTAAAAACATTGCAGGACAATATGGTTAATATCATTCCTCAAATATAGTTTTCTTCACGTAATTTTTATAAATGTTGTGGGCCAGTTTTTCAAAAAGATCTTATTCCATGCCATCTATTAATTTCTAAGGGAAAACATTTTTTCATGATCTAAAATGACTCTGTATGAGTTCATGGCTTGAAATCATTCTAATAACATGGGTTTTCTAGAGATATTTTATAGCCACTATTGGCAAATTCAGCAGTTACGGATTCTACGTTTTCGTTATTCGATTATGGGTTCGGATTCGTTTTCTTGACGCTTTTATGGCCGTTGTAGACCAATTCAGCCAATGGGTCTCATTTTTCGTACTGAAAAAGAAAACTTGAGCGTTTTTATTCCATGCTATATATTAATTTGTACAGGATTCATCTGCTGAGCGGGCGAGATTTGAGTGGGAAGGGAGTGAGTGCAGCAGAGCAGGAGCGGGCGCTCGTGCGCAACCTCCAGTCCGCCCTGCCGGCCCTGGAGCAGCACGGCGTTATGGCGCTGCTGGAGCCCATCAACAGCGTCTCCAAACCAGGCTACTTCCTGAATAACTATGAAACTGGTGAGTTAAGGCGCTGCTTAATCACGGACAGATGATTAAAGTTTTCATAAAACAATCATAATTGTCGCTCAAAACAAGCTACTTCCGCGAACTAGTGAGTCAAAGGTACTTCTTCATCACGGACAGATGATTAAAGTTTTCCTAAACCAGTTAAAATCGTCGTCCCAACCAGGCTACTTAATGAACAACTTCCTATGGAACTGGTGAAATACGAGGCTTCTTCATCGCTAAGAAATGATTAAAATTTCCTAAATCAGTATAAATCATCGTCCCCACCAAGCTACTTCCTGAACAGCTTCGAAACTGAGGTGCGTTAAGATGCTTCTTCATCATAAACAGATCGTTGCAAAATCTCTAAACCAGTCGTAATCTTCGTCCAAAACATGCTACTTCCGCGAACTAGAGAGTTAAGGGGCTTCTTCATCACGAACAGATCATAATTGTTTTTCTAAACCAGTTAAAATCATCGCCCACACGAGAACAAGGACGAAACTGGTGAGTTAAGGTCGTACAGCCTGAGAAGGCTGTACGTGTATTCCAATGGCATTCAAAACAGAGTACCACTATACGCGAGCTGAGTGCAGTGATAGCTCCCACTGCCCCGGTTCGAAGGGACAACTGATGAGTCAAAATAGTAGTTACAACCGCAGAAGCTTAAGATATTCTAGGTCTCAGCTGTGGATTATTTTAATTCTTATAGAATTTAGCGAGACTGTAAATACAGCCAGGTTGATAGTACCCTCCGATTTTTCAAGTCGGTGTTATTGTTGTGCGACATTGGCTGTTAACAAGTTGGTTTAGTACAATCATCGCCGCTCTAAATGATTCAAACCAAAGTCAGCTATCAACTGAACTGAACCATGCAGTGCCTCCTACAAATGGGAAGCATGCGCTAAACAGTGCATTACGGTAACGCTAAAATACATATGAACCTTAAAGTAGCAATGGTACTGAGTATTGACAATTATTGTTTCCATTTTGAATAAAGGAGGCATTAGCTAAACGGTTCGCTACGACAACGCTAAAGTACCTACATTCGAACCGTAAGTATCGGTAGTACCGAGAATTGAGAACTAATGTTTCCATGTTGAATAAAATTCTAAGTTTTCTCTACATTAGGGAGGCGTAAACGAAGTTATCTAATCTTCTTTACATCTTGTGCAGCGTTGCGCGTGATCACCGCGGTCGGGAGTCCTCTGGTGAGACTTCAGCTCGACCTCTTCCACATGCAGATGATCACCGGTAACATCACCAACAACATCTCGAAGATGTTGCCCTTCACCGGTAACTTCTAGTTGATTTTCTATCTTATCAACCGTTCGACCGTTTAGCTTTCTTCGGATACAGGCTTTATTTTCGTTTTGTCATTGATAGTAGATGTTTGAAAGCCAGATCTAGTGTACGCTGTGAGGTGTGTGTGTGTTTCAATCAAGTTATGATGATCTATAGTGATCCGTTCTTACTGGTTTGTATGAGAGATGCACTAGCTCTGTTTTAAGTTTCTTATTTGTGATTTCGGTAATAATATTATTTTGATTTGTATGATTTTGAAAGCAAAAATACGTTTATGAAACTAACTGCGCAAAAAGTTTAACAAAGTAAAATGACCAATATTCTGCATAAAGATAATTTAAACTCAAGACATTCAGCCTGGGAAATATTTCAACCGATATTCTAGTTTTACTATTCTCAACAGTTCAAAAGTTTAAATTACATGTTGTATCTTCTATTTGGAAATAAATATTTCTGTTGAGAAAATATCTTGATAGTCAGCGCATGATTTTCTAGTGCTTGGTTTAGTGCTCATGTCAGTAGCAGCCACTGCCAAGTAGTAGAGACGTGATCGGTTACAGTCATTAGAAATATTGTTCCTAGCCATATTTCTCCTAACACATTCATTGCGTATCTGAGGCTGTTAACGGTTGGTTTGGATAAGCTGTGAGTAGCAGAACAGGGAAACAGGGAAGTAGCAGAACAGGGAAATCTACTTAATTGCTCGAATGCATTTTTATCCCTACCAAGAAATATGAAAATACAATTGCACGATAACATTTCACCTCGTATGATAACAGTTATTCATTAAAAATGTCGCGAAAAAGATGAAATGTCATTCATTTATATCAGAACAAGAATTAGAAATTTACCGATTGGGACACACATGGCCCAATAAGCGATGAATGTTTAAGGAGGTTTCGTAAATTCTTTTTCGACCTTCACTGCAGTTCGTATGTTGCGTTTTTTTATTTTGTGTGCTCAATAATATTCTTTCCATATGTTTTTCAACTTTTTGTGTGATCTCCCTCGACCAGGACACGTCCAAGTGGCGCAGGCCCCGCACCGGCACGAGCCGGCTGTGGCTGGCGAGCTGAATTACAAGTTTGTGTTCGAGCAACTGGCAGCAGCTGGTGAGGTCGCACCCAAGATCCACGGATATCTTAACTTTGTGCTTTCCAGCAGAACGCTTTATTTGTACAGATATTTATATTTTAATTTTACGATTACATTTAGATTTCAATTTTACGATTACATTTAGATTTTAGTTTTACGATTCAACTTTTCAATGACAACTTTTTAATTTTATAAACGGCTGAGCGGAGTATATGTTCGATAGAAAGACGGGGCTAGATGCGAGTGCACAAAAAAACATAACTTATATGAAAATCTACGTAAGTGAATCTATTTTACGAACATTGAACAAGTAACTTAAACCAACACAAATGACGTTCTCAAACGTGAGATTTTAATACTTTCAAACCGCTCAACTTCCTGAAGTAGATGCTTAAGATTGTGGAAAATGTCCCTCTCGTAATTATCTCTGATGAAGCTCATATTTGCACAACTCTGCCAAGTAAGTTACCGTCCTGAGACAAAATATAGCGAATGATCAAGAAAACTTCGTAAAAATTTACCTTTCATTATGTTTTCCTGGTATGTATTTATGAGCGCGCTTGTTATCTCTATTCCAAATTCAAACATTCTGTACAATGTGAGCAAGTCAAGTCCCCAAAGATTGTGCTTGATACGAACATGAATACAATAATAATATGCACTTCCCCTAACTTTTGGATGGCTGAGCACTGGTCAGACATTTCAAGTTTGACATGTTCGAAAGGAAGTGCTTGCGGATTTAAGCCTCAACCGCTAAAGTAAATTTAAACATCCAGATCTATAAACAGCTCTAGTCTATTTTATTTGTCGAATTTGTACCCAACTGTGTTATCAAGTTCACAGCCAAGCTACAATTCCTTCCTCATTTTAATGTCAGTGACAATCTGATTCTAGCGCCAGCCCAAGAGCGAGGATTCGAGCAAAAAAAATCATAATGGAAATGGTTGACATGAACTGGCGATCTTTGCAGGTTACAACGGCTACGTCGGATGCGAATACAAACCTGCCACCACCACGGAAGCGTCGCTGGGTTGGGTTCAAGAGTTTGGACTGCAATATTGATGTCTGCCGGCTCCATTTGTTCAGCAAGCGGTTCTCTGTCATTTCTTTGGTCAACATCGTTAAAGCATTTAATATTGCTCTGCAAGAATTGCCTAGCCCTTCGAAATTATTCAGAGAAGATAATCCTATTGCTAATTCATTCACGACTTTATTTTTGGCAATAGTTTCGACGAAGAAAAAGGTTATAACTTTGATAAAATTCTCATAAACAAATGAAAATCAGAAATAAAGTTCAAGTATCCCTATTTGTTACAATACCCAAATCACTATACTATTTGTTACTATTTGTATAGGATTTGGTATAGTATCTCTATATATCAGTAGTATGTCTGGAATGAAAAAAAAGCAGAGTGTCGGCTTTCGGGCAGACCAGGACGAGTACAACTACAGCACATGGAACGCATGATTCGTCGCACCCGTCACTCCGTTGTTAGCATCCGAGCTGGTTCGAGTGCGGGATAAAAAATATTTTCACAATTACGAAACAATATACTGATTTCGTGTGTGAATATCACTCTCAAACAGTGTTTCAATTTCGTGATTTCAGTTATTTTGTGAATAATTAAGTCAAGTGAAACAAACGTAAATTTAACTGATTAAAAACAATTTCGTATCAAAATAAAATCCCGTTTCCAAAGAATGTCCCGTTTCAAGGAAGAAAGAAAGAAAAACCTTTTATTTTCAAAAAGTTGATACATGGATTCATTACAACAAATTGGGTTTTACAAACTTTCTAACATAAAACGTCCTTTATTGATAGACAAACTATACGAGGCGTGCTAATAGACAAACAATATGAGGCGTACTAATGGTCAAACTATATGAGGCGTACTAATGGACAAACTATACGAGGCGTATTAATGGACAAATTATACGAGGCGGGGTAATAGACAAACCATACGAGGCGTGCTAATAGATTAACCATGTCCAGAGCTAACTGGCGTGTCAGATTAGATCATTAGTTAGTTTAAGCCTCCCTATCCGCCACAATGGCGATCCAAAGAGAGGAAGGAGGAAGGCACCATTTAGTTAGGCTACATCGAAAATGACAGTCCAGCTCAGTGTAATCTTAAGAAATTACTTGGAAAAAAAAGTAAGACTTCAAAAAGCGTAAAAATGACCTAGTTTTTAATTTTCTAACGGAATTTTAACGGAAATCAAGTTACAGTCTAAAAGCAACTACAAAAAACATCTCATGTTTCACATCCTCTCGGCATTCTCTTCAACATCATACGAAAAATAAACAAGGTTTAATTTCAAAACCTAAGTAGTGTGAGAAATTATGGCTGAGTTCTCCCTTTTCTCAACAGGGAGAATCACAGGGCGGCATGACCGGGATTCGAACTGCCGACCCTCCTCGTGAAGAGCGCGCTCTTGACCACAGTCGAGTTAGAAAGTTTACATTTGGAAACACTCAAATAGCTTTGTACGAATAAATCACGGATACCATGATACCGCTTTTCTCTTAATTATTTGTTTCAACAATTGAACTGGGTATTACATGCCCATGTGTGAAAATCAACTAAAGAATTTAATGTAAAGAAATTTGAAAGCATTTTTTCGTGTTTTCCTCTCAATTACTGGTTTTCCAGAATTGACATGAGTATTACGATGCCAATGTGTGAGTATCAACTAAAGACCTTAATGTTAAGATTTTTTAAATCCAATGTTGTGCATTTATGTATTAACTTTATTAGAAATCAACTGTTGTTTTCTTTTCTTTTTTTATGTAAACGCATAGGAGTAAATTTACGCTGACGGTCTGGCGTCAAGAATGTCAAAGTTTTATGTCATGTACATGTAAACTGTCAAAAGAATTTTCACCCCACAATGAAAATGCATCGTACATGAAATTGTGTTGTCTCTCATAATTATAATTACATGTATCATCAAATGTAGATTAAGCAACATTAGGAGTACATTGCCCTCAATCATTTCTTTTCGACTAGTGACATGGGTATTACAATACTCATGTGTGTGTGTATCATCTAAGTGTATTAACTTTAAGATATTTTAAAAACCAATGATTGTACTTTTGTACCATCTCTATTGGAAATAAACTGTTTTTCTTTTTTTCTTTCTTTCTTTCTTTCTATACCTATACCACCATGACCTATACCATGCTTTACTACGGAATACGGATAGTCTGAGCGGAGTCCACGTTTAACCACGATGAGAGAAGTGTCGCAAAATACTGCTCCTTTTACCAACTTTTCTAATTTTCGCTGTAATTGCTTGGCGTATGACGAATACAACTGGAAGACTATAGCATCGTGATTTTTGTGGTGAATTTAATTTTTTTGTTTCTACATAAAATGAAAAGGTCACGTGAATCAAAACGAGAAAGAAATGTGCGCAAAAGCGCCTCAGGTTTTTGTGAAGGTGAGTATGTGGAATGTCTTGAGTGTTATTAATTTGGAAAAAGAGAATATTGAAAATTATTTCTTCAACATTATATGTTAATTAATTTTAATTTTCTGATTTTCTTCTTTATTTAAGAAAAAGAAACTTCATATTTGTTAGTTCAAAAGATTTTGAACATTTACTGAATTGTAAAATGTTACTACCAGTGTTTAAATGAGATGGTCAATATGCAGTTTAACCCCTTCCCCAACAACTTTTTTTGTTATAAATGTTTCTTTTTCAGACAAATTTTTTCCCTTCTCCTCCTCCTCCTCACTTGTCAGGAAAGTCATTGTCTGATGAACTGACAGAGTTATCTGAAGTATTCAAGCTTCTGGGGGAAGGTTCATATTCACTATCTTCCGTTGAACTAGACATTTGGGGTGTAACACATGAAAATGTTACAAAAAAAAGAATGCAAATGTAGATGCAAACAACACCCATCCAACAACAATGGCTGTTGGAGCAAGTCTAGTAACAATGTTCTTGAGATCCCACAGCTCTACCCTATTGCATCTGCCAGACGGAAGCTTTGACAAGAATACTTGTTTCACACGTAGAATGGCTTACAATGGCTTGAAATTGACGGGTGTACACGAATGTAGCTGGGTTTGAGGGTAAAGTTTTAGACGAGTATACTTGTTGATGACTGAAAAAAGAACATTTTGTGAAGAGGTGTATACACGTTTCTACCGGGGAAGGGGTTTATGCGTTCACAGAAATTAAAAATTCTGTTCCCAAGAATCACTAAACGAATACGTTTAAAAACGTTTTACATGAATGACATTCTGCTCTCTGCTGCATTATTTTCAAGATAAAACAATAATTATGTTCAGGTAGGAATAACATTATATAGCCAGTTGCTTAGTTGCCTCATTGTTGGGTCATGCCCACTTTCTTGGCGGGAAGAACAGCGTCGGTTTGGGTGTGTTAAGGACTGCGTCCCCCATACGGACTTTTTTTTTATTATTGAACCTAGAGCAATGAAATTTGGTACATTGATATAAAATGCAATTAAGAATCGTTTGTCTTCTATGAAAAAATGCAATTTTCTTCATAGAAAATGAAACATTCATGGAAAACGAGATTTTGGAGGGGGGGTTTCAAAATGCATCTCCTCTGACAGTTTTTGAGTAAAAGGAATGATTTTGGTATCATTGGATGCGGAAAGACGTGTATATTCCAGGAAGTCCTATGCCGCTCCCCAAATTTTCAGTTTTAATGAAAAAATTTTGAAAAAAATTGTGAGAAATTTTTTTTTCGAAAAATGTGGATTTATGACGTCATAACTTTTTAAAAAAAGGTAATGTTGAGGTCACATATGACTTCCTGAAAAGCCCTCAATTTTTCGCATCCAATGATATTAAAATCATTACTGTAGCTTGAAAACTGTAGGAGGAGATGCATTTTGAAATCCCAAAGTCCATTGTTTACATTGTTTACATTATAAGCAAAACAAAAAGGAGAGAACTAAAAATACCGTATAAAACATTTACTCGAATTATAAATTGCAAGTAAAACAATAAAATTGAACGTTTCGAGCATTCGCTCATCTTCAGCAAAAAACAAATTTACCTGAAAAAACATGAAATGAATTAGAAAGTTAATGAGTTGAAAAAACAAACGAAACAAAAACTATACTTAAAAAAAAAAAAAAACTACCTGTTAACTATTGACAACGGAAATGAACTAAGTTGGTTGTTTAAAATCGGCTTATCTCTTAAAATGAAGAGAGACTCTAAAATCCTTAAATCGGAGGCAAATTTAGATCTTGTTAGAATTTTAAAATTACTGATGTCAAACGGGCTATTGCAATGCTCTGAATGATCCCTAATAGCTTAATGTGAAGGACTAGCTAAAATATTTCCTGTGCGGGAACTCCTACCTCGATGCTCGGCCACCCTACAGCCTAGAGAATGGAAGAATGGTTTTTCAACTCGACTTATAGATTCTCATATTGGTAAATTTTTGGGAAAAAAAAGTTCAACAAACTGCCTTCTGTAGAATCAATCTGTGAGGACATTCGCTTTGTTTCGTTTCCGTATTTTGGTCCGCAGTCGGAAAAAATGAAGAAGGAAATTTTAGATTTGTTGGTCAAAAACTTTCCGGGCATAAACTTTAAGGTGGTTTTAGTTAATAGTTTCAAAATAGGCTCATTTTTTCGTTTCAAGGACATTCTTCCTACCGCGATGCAGGCCTCCCTAATTTACAAATTTTGTTGTGCACGATGTGCATCTGAGTATGTCGGCTTGACGTCGCGTACTCTAGGCTGTAGGGTGGCCGAGCATCGAGGTAGGAGTTACCGCACAGGAAATATTTTAGCTAGTCCTTCACATTCAGCTATTAGGGATCATTCAGAGCATTGCAATAGCCCGTTTGACATCAGTAATTTTAAAATTCTAACAAGATCTAAATTTGCCTCCGATTTAAGGATTTTAGAGTCTCTCTTCATTTTAAGAGATAAGCCAATTTTAAACAACCAACTTAGTTCATTTCCGTTGTCAATAGTTAACAGGTAGTTTTTTTTTTTTTTTTCTAAGTATAGTTTTTGTTTCGTTTGTTTTTTCAATTTATTAACTTTCTAATTCATTTCATGTTTTTTCAGGTAAATTTGTTTTTTGCTGAAGATGAGCGAATGCTCGAAACGTTCAATTTTATTGTTTTACTTGCAATTTTTAATTCGAGTAAATGTTTTATACGGTATTTTTAGTTCTCTCCTTTTTACTTAAAATCAGGAAGCCTCCCGATAACTTTTTTGCACAAGCAAAACAAAGAAACATAAACAATTTTAGTTAAAAATTTTTAAAAAATTTTGGTTCAAGTTAGACCTTTGAAATCATTATGGAGTAATACAGAGACATAGGAAATGGCATAGCAACGTCGCGCCGTGAAGAAACGGCCAAGGGGGGAGGTGTAACATGATAAAATACCACTTCCCCCTCCCCTCCCCCCCCATTCTTCAAACCCCCGCAGCGGGCGAACGAGTGAACGTACGAGTCTCATTTTTTCACAGGATGTAACTGACCTTATACACTTCCTATAGCAGCAATAATCTTTATTTCTCAAATGTTCTCAAAATCCTGCATTCCTATTGGGGACGCTCTCCTTAAGGAAAGCTGTTTTAGGTTTATTTACGTAATTTTAGGTTAGCTTATTTAACTAACCTAACATTACTTAACCCAATCTCATCCATCGTTACTTCAATACCGTATTACAGCATATTTACGTGTCCATTCTTTCACTTTTACATACGACGTTCCTATAACTTCAAAGTTGAATATTTCAAAAAATACACATTAGCGAGCTGAATGACATTCATGTAAAATGTTTTTAAATGTGTTCCTATGATGATTCTTTGGAATGGAATTTTTAATTTCTGTGAATGCATTAAACTGCACATTGACCAATGAGGTTAAGAGGCAAACAAAAGAGTATGGATTGAATAAGTGGAAGCTCAGCATAACGCAAAAGCCTACACAAATCTAGTATATGCAAAAGGAAGTACCTAAGTGTGAGATGTTTTATGATGGTTGTTTTGGTAGCCAACTCTCGTTTACTGTGAGGTGTAAGTTATTGAATAGACGCACATGGAGGTGGAATGAGAATAATAATGGATTATGTCAGCAGTGTGATAGTGCAGTGGAGGAAACAGTTGAGCATTTTGTGCTGGAATGTAGTATGTATGAGCAAGAGAGAAAGAGTTTCATTAATGTGGTGTTTAAGCAGTATGGAGAGAATGAGTGGTATGTCAGATGTGCTGAAGATAATTGTGGTATGAGCTGTATTGTTGGATTGGATCAGGAGTGTAATTTGAATATCATTGAAGCTATGAAAGTTTTTCTTGTATTTGCCTGGAGTTAAAGACAGAAACTGGAATGAGCCAGTCATGTAGAGTGGACTGTAATGACCCGCCATGCCTTAGGTTGTTGTTTAGACGTACTGGTTATTCCAATGATGCTGTCCAATGGCCACTTGTGACAAAGATTGGTGGATCCTGAGTAGTTTGTTGGACAAATCTGGTACACAGGTGCTGAACTCCTTTGTGTGAATATTGTGAGTATTGCATAGGAAATTGTAGGCTGTTAAAAAGGCCCCGATGCTGTTGGTCCTCAAGTTCAAGTATTTGCAGTATTACAATTTGATTCTGACTAATGTGAATTAGGAAAAATGTGGCTCACCCATACAATTAAGTGCTTCAGCTTTAAAAGTTTAGCGTTTCAAATATTTTCTTTGATGGAAGTGTAATACTTTTGTTTTTGCAAGGAGAAAGAGCTTTTTTGAGGGAAGCCATATTTTGATTCCACAAATTTTGAAACTTATTCATTTTTATTTGTGCTTGAAACTTCCTACGACTGTGATCTGTGAACAATAGGATTTAGATGATCTTACAGTAGTTGATTGGCCTTATTTTATTAGGGAGATTTTTGTTGCTTTGGCTACTTTTTCATCTAATAATCAATCTAATTTTCAAATATGGTGCAATTCTTATGAAACTTGCACACTTTAAATAAAATTAAATTTAAAACACATTTCATTCGTGGTATTTTTTAAGTTTTCCTGATATTTTTTTAAAAAGTTGTAGGGTAGTTAAACTCTAGAAATCTTTAGTTTTTAAAATGTTGAAGCATTTTATATGAGACACTAAATTAGGGATCAAGATGCAATAGTTTAAATTTTTTATTTGTTTTCACATAGGCCTTATTAGGATAACAAAGACATCAGTCTCATGCAGGATGTAATTTGAGGATTGGAGGGCACAAATTATAGAAAAGTTCCAAAATTTATGTGAATGACCGTAAAAATAGTTCACTTTTTCTCCTCATTTTATGATGATCAATAATATTCACGTGATCAATAATATTTTGAGTCGTTTACATTTTTAAATTTTTCCATTGTGATTTGATTAATGTTGTCATTGTTATTTGATGAATTTTTAAATTAATGATCTGTACATAATCAAGGATTTTAAAATTTTCAAAAATTGAATTCAGTTTAGTGCTTGAGTTTTTAAGCAACTTCAAGTGGCTATTTCTCTCTATAATATTCAACATTCATGTCTTTTAATGATTTTCTTTGGATAAACCCAATTGCGTTGTTACGGGGTCAGAATTTCCTATTATACAACATCGATCTTGTATAGTGAATCTTGATATACTGGTGAAATGAAACTTTAGTGTTTATTATAGTTTACTCAGAAGCAGAATGTGGGAAATACTAATCCAGAGGCACAACAAATAGTAGTGAATGTAAAGACAGGTATGACAAGATGAGCCAAGAGTAGGGACTAGGGAGCATGGACATGAGGTGTTGACTTGCCGGCTGAAAAGAATGAGTGTAACTTATAAGTACAAGAACCGCAAGCAACTCCCATGACCAGGCTTTAAAAAAAAAGAATAAAACAAACAACTATAAATTAAACAGAAATCTGAAGCAAATAAATCTCATAAAGCAAAGTAAATCAAAATAAATCAAAAATGCAAATTAAATAAGTAAAATGAACATAATGAGCAAACTCAACTCGAAATAAAGGAAATCAATCAAAATGAACATCTCACTATGAAAACAAAATAAAAGAAGCAAACCAAACCAGAACCCAAAATTGATGAACTGAAAATTCACAACAATGCACATGCTCCTTAACTAGAAGAACCATTCAACTCGCCTTCCAAGATGGTGGAACTGAAGCAAGCTAGGTCTTCCAGGCTTAAGATAAACTTATGTACAATAATAGTTCATAGCACAGCAAGAATCTTGGCTGAAACAAACAGAAAGAACACACAAATTAAGCATACAAACCAATATTCTCACAGAATACAATAAAAACCACATCCGATAGTGCGTGATGAGAACCTTAGAAGGCCTCCCGGTAACAGCGTTACCTTTGAAGTAAAACTTATCCTTCATCATATAAAGGGCATTTAAATGTCCTCACTCTGAGTTTTATACTAGCACTTCTCTCAAATTTTTGCATCATTTAACTATGCCTCACAAACATGAATATAAAATATAAGCAATGACAAACCTAGTGAATCACAACGCAAATATTGAAAAACCCTTGCACGCTCAATCTCTTGAACTTGAAGTTGAGGACCGACAGCGCCAGAGCTTTTGTATCGGCCTCATAACTTTTGAGATCGGACTGACACATACTATTATCCGCTTTGAATCATCACTCGAGGAATAATCATCCAGAGGATGTACCAATAAATTCAAGCATGAATATTTATGAGTGTTGAGCAAATTACCAAATAAAGCAATGAAGTTGAACAACTTGCAGGGACTGGTATAAAGGTGCAACACTTTTGTTTTACATTCTTAATAATACGATTACCTGTAAAACGCGCATTTCAGAAGAAAAGTATGCAAAGAATGCAATATATCTCTCATAGTGTTGCTTCTAATTCAATTTTCAATATGCACGTTATTTGAAGTATTTAGCTAAAGTGTTCAAAGTATTTTACATACATTTTAATTTCATGCAAAGAGTAGAGACATCCCTTTTTGCTAAGGCCGAGTAGCTAAAATATTATTTTCCTCAGTTACCGGTTATAGTACAAATGAGTGTAGAAAAAAGTTTTATAACCTAACTGTTTGAAGTATATTGAAAATGAAGGTATCATTGTAATAGAAGTATTAACTATTTGTGGGCACACAAAAGATCTAGAAGGGTAAATTCAAAATATGGTGCATCCTGTATTGCAGATAGTTATAACATACTCATTACTGAAGCATGATTGTTCAGAAAGATTTGCTAGTTGATAATATTTTCTACCAATTAAAACTTTTACGTGCTCTGTCAAACTATTCGAACATCCATTGCCGTTAGTTTTGATGGCCTCTGCACACAAATCTTCAATTATTTCTGTAATGTCACAAAAGTCTTTAAACAAGTATCACGCTAAAAAGTATCATGCTTTGAACATGAATTCTCATTTATTCATATGTATACCCAATGAAATTGGAAAGCGTCATTTGAAAAAAGTTATTTCCGATGATAAAAACCAAAAAATGGGCAAAGAAAATGTTATTTACAGGCTGTTAGTTGCAAGCCACTCTTCTATTTTTGTAACTTGTAAATATAATGTACAACAGAAAAGTAATTCTGAGCAGTTTGTTTCCAAAAAATTGTACAAAACGATCATTTGTATTTAAAATATGAGATAAAAATACTTGATAGATTAGCATGCTTGGTATCTTGATACTCATTTCAATAGTCGAAACAAATTATTGAGAGAAAAGAATAAAAGAAAGCTTTTGCTTTGATGCGGTAATCGAGGTTTCATATTTCGTATAAATACAAATTTAAAAAATATAAAACCAGTGACGATGCATTGTTGACAACACTTTTATTAGTGCGCACTTACGTTGAAATGTGATCTTAGGAACTTGCGATATCAGGGATTAATATTAAAAATAAAAGATAGATTGAAAAATTCTGCGTTTATGAGTATGAAGTCATCATTCGACATCTAGCACTGGGAATCACTTTTTTGGGGCCCATAATGAGTAACAAAAAATAAAGTTGCAATGAGAATACTCTAAAAACTCATGAAACAGTATCTCTGTCCTGTATAAATGTTAGAACTCCATGATGAACAGAGAGCAAAGGCACACTAAAAGCATCATGGAGATGCAGCTTCCTCCTAGCCAATGGAAGGCCTGCAGGATGTTACAAAATAGCCAATGGGAGAGCAACTCTAGTGTGCCAATTTCAGAACAAAATGCAGGATGCTACAAGTGTATTTTTTGGGCAGCTGCAAAGCCAAACACGCATTATTTGAATTTTTGAGATTCTACATTTTGTAACATAAATTTTTTTTCGTATTCTGGGATAAACATTTTATATGAAGGCGTTTTGTAATTTGGATTATTCATTAGTTGGGTCTTTTGTAAGGTATAGTATCAATCTTCAACAATTTGTTAGACACAGCTAACATTCATGAACTTCTTATAAACTGGTCGCATACTCTCCTCTCGTTTTCATTTAGCAATTATAGATTATTGTCTGCATTTTAATCCTTTGATAAAAAATTTATTTTTCTACTCTGTGTACTGCAACTAATGAACAAGATCTTTGTATTTTGGAATATTTCTTCATATCCACTTACAAGCCTAACCTAAAGAAAGACTTCAGTGTATTCAAACTGTTAATTGCTTCAAGATACTGACAAATCTCTGTGTGTGCGTGTTTGTGAGTCTGTGCATAGGCATGCATCTGTATATGCAAGCTTTCCATGAGTAAATGTGTAATTGCATGTTCCTGAGCATGGTTGTGCAAGCAAGCCAATGATTGTAAATGTTAGTTCAACTAATCTTTGAATAAGGGCTTGGGATTAAGTTTTTATAGATGTATGATTATTCATTTTATCTTTGCTGTGTGTTTTGAGATTGACTTTCTTCTTTTTGTGTTTCAGCTCTGAAGATGAAATTCTAATATTCCAAAACATTTGTGTTAAAAAGTAAACTATTGAAAAAAATACATTTTTCTATTGTTTTTCCTTCTCATCTCATATGTGAGATTTCCCAAGAATCCACCCACTTTAAATATGGTACTATCTTAATTTTGGTGACACACTGAACTTACTGAATAGTTTCCTTATAGTTCTGCTATCTTATGTTTCCTGTGCAATTTGTGATGGAAAATTTTTTTATGTGAAAAAGGTTTTGCTATGAAACTTATGAATATCTTCTGAAAGTTTGCCTTCATAACTATCCTAGCCATAGAAGTTAATGCTGTGTTGTTGTTTTTTCAGTGCTAGATGGAAAAAAAGAAGACAGAAGAGTGATGTTACCAGCATCGCCTCATCTGTTAACTCTGATGAGGGTAAATTGCTTGAGGTTGATTTGGCTCCTGGCTGTGTGGAGTGCATGACATTCTTGCTGCATTGTACAGCTATAGTGAGTTACTGGATAAACCTGTGAGAGGGATGAAATTGTGAATGTATGGGAATTGGCATTCCCAAGGAGGTTATGATAGGTCCCAAGCTAAAGGTTAGTTAGGCCTTCCTTGTGTTGAAATAAAAAAGTTTTTTTTACAGACCATCTTTTTCAGTTTACTGCTGTCCTGTTTTCAGCACCTACTACTCTCTTCTTCAACTTCAATGTTGTTTCATGAGTTTCTTCTTGAACTTCCCATTTTTATGCACCTGGTAAATACATTCCACATTCCCTTAACTCCATAATAAATTGGTACCTCTCTCCATTTTAAGACAGCTTGGTTGCAGTTAAGGAGGCATAAACTAACATCTGATGTAGCCTGATTGACTGCATAAAACTAAAAGTCAAAGGAAACATGTTGAAGTATAAAAACTGGACAGAGAGTGAAGTTATGGGAAACAATTTAGTTACTGTTCTTCACCAATAACAGTGGCTGCAAATGCACCATCTTTCAGCTGTCTAGTGTGATATATAGGTATTTTAGTGACAAAGTCAATTCCGTGAATGTATTGAACCTGTTGAATTTTAACCCTAGAATGGTTACCCTCGATTTTGTCATTGTGGAAGGCTAACCCAGGAGAATTTTCAATGAATTTAAAAATAAAGAAAAATACTAATGAACAACATTTATTTCAAAAATACACATTGAAAATGTAACTCTTCAAAGAAAAAGTACAATTTTTCATAAAATTTCAGTAATTCACATGTGAAAAAAATGAAACCCAACCTTCTTATCCTCCTTCATGTGTAGTCTTGGGTGATGGGAGCATGCCTGGCTGAAAAAAGTTTAATTTTTTAGTTGGCAAATGAACAGTTTTCATATATAATTTATATTTCATATCTTATTTATATGCGTGTAAGTATATGTAATATATTCATCACTAACTAGCTGCATTCAGTGACCACAGACACCGGGAGAATTTGTTTAAGAGTTAATGTAAAATTATCTACTTTTTAATATTTTTCTTTATAGTGGTAGTACTGGTCACAGTTTTGGACTTACATTTCATGCTACTTAATGTATCATTTTATACTTGTGCTGTATCAAGTTTTCATTTTATCTTCTATGCTTTTCAGAGGAGCAAAGATTAATCACAGAGAAGTTTGGGACTGTTGTGATGCAATGCGTTGAGTCAACCTATCAGAAGAATGCTCTGCAGAGAGTTGAAGGCCTCACGCAGCTGAGGCGAGCACTACAGTTCAGGTTTGTGGGATTTTTTTCTAGAATGTGATACTTTTCTCTGTACTTGTTTACTATATTTTTTTTCAATGGTGATATTTCACTCCAGGTTTCTGAGCAATTTTTGCAGTTTTCTCCTTTATTTTTGTTTATGAGTATAGTTCTCTTGTCCTCTAATATGTATTTTAAATTGAGTATATTATTACTAAAAAGTATTTTTTTTAGCTTAGGCTACCTATTGATCAATGGTTCTCTCAAAAAAACAACTATTCAAACATGATTTTGAATGAATTTCCTTGTAAACTTGTTGAAATGAATTCTAAACAGGGGATGTTCAATCATATGCTGCCCTTTACCATACATGCTAAATGTGCACTTATATCTTTTATCTGAAATTCTTGACAACAATTTCCAGAGCTGCAGAGGATGGTGAGCTGGATAACCTGCATGTGACCATCTGTGACTGCATTGAGCGTTGCCTGAAGCGCGGGGCCAGCAATGGGGAGAAGGTGGCTGCTGTGCGCCTCTCCTCCATGCTCATGCTCACAGCTCTGAACCTTACTGATGGCATCTCTGATAAGGTAATTACTGCTACTTCAGTCCTGGTGTGGCAGCACTGTTGTGGACTGCCAATGAGCCTGGTAGGTGTGGTGCTGGTAGTGTACAGCTGCAATTTTTGCTTTGTAACATGTGCTGGGGCAAGCATGTCTGCTGAAACATCTGCTGCTACGTGTGACCGCATTAACATTTACAACTCGGTAGGATCCTGATTCTTCAAAATCATACTGTGTAGTTTAGGACCTCTTCTCTGTCAAGAATGCTGATCTACTTTGAGGGTTTTGAGCTTTATCTTTAGGGTTTATCAAGTTTTTATATGTACAAGAATTTGCTTCTGGGTGTCCTTTTCTATTGTATTTCCCGAAATTAATTTAGTTGATAGAAAATGCTCCATCAAGCAAGAACTTCTGACAATCGATAGTATTTGGGTATTAAAGTGAGTCATGTAATGAACTTACCCTTGCGGTTATGGCTATCAGGCATGTATATTACACAGAGCTTGAGAGATGAAATTCACAGGTGGTTTTCCTCTGTAAATTGGTCCCTAATATCTATCATAGGTGACTGTTGAGCTATTATGAGAAATGGGAATAGGTGTCAATACATTGTAATTTATATATACTCCAGCGTTGAAGTACAAATTCAGCCTTCAAGTTTGCTCCCATCCAATCCAAAGCAAGGAAATGTATTCGAATTAGAATGGCGTTCATGATTGGTTTTGGTTGCTCTCATTTGATTTCACACAGACTTGTCTGATGTTTTCTTTCATTTTGTTTGTTGGAGACATTAGTACCCTGTTCATTTCATTCCTCTCACTTGTTCCTTCATTCCAAGCTAGCTGACGATTGCTCTCAATGCGTTATTACAATCAAGAATATTATTCAGGAATATTATTTATTCAAAAATACCTGGAGGAATAATTGAGACATAAAATATGTGCATACTCAACACTTCTTATTTCGTTATGTTGGCTGTGACTGAGGGTTGACATTAAAGAAAAACACCCCAAAAAAAAATTACCCGAAAAAACAAGAAAACAGCCTAGTGGTTTTTCTAAAATTGAAAGTCACATATGAATGCAGAAACCTGTAAGTGAGGCCTCATGTCAGTTTTATTGTTCTTCTTTTACTTGCTCCATTTTCATACTTGAAATATTGAATCTGATTTGAACTTTAATTACTTCCTATGGATTGTACAGCACAGTTTGTACCATCGTGTGGAAGTCTCTGCTGGCAGTGGTAGATCTTAATTGCATCATCTGAGAGATCAGCATTTGGCCCCAAATGTTTGAATATTTTATGGAGCATTTGCGCTTTCCCTACCCAAAACATATACAAAACATTGACACAGTTAATGACAAATGGCGGTATGTATCTAAGTCGCACCACGGAGCAGAACGTGTAGGACTCTTTATTTTCTTTTCCATTTAAATGAATATTTGAACTGAAGAATAATTTTCAAGTTGAACATCTATTTTTCTATGTCTTCTTGAGAAGTGCAAGGGAACTGAAAAGCCCTCTGTTTTACTGGTGGTGGTGCAGTTGACTTCACTGTAGTTGGTGCTAATGCAGAATAAAAGGATATTGTAGACTGGAAACTAGTAGGCCTAAAAAGCCAATGCAGAAGCCGAGCCTGCAGTATCATGTTACACTTGACGACACTGACAGCAAGACTGAGGGAGCCCGAAAATCAGAAATTTATAAGTTACCAAATCATACTCCTGGTAGGTTTGAAGCTCCTGCTTTTGACTGGAGTAGCTTAAGCTGTGTTCACACTGCACACACAAATTATTAATGTATGCAGTAAAAAATTACCTATGAGAAGAGTTTAGGATACCGTAATACAATGCAAAACAAAAAATTCAACCCAATATAACCATAAAAAAACAGGTGGGCTGTTTTTTTTAAATTGATTTTTTCCTACCCTGGATGGCACCATCTAGAAATTTTCTTTTTGCAGATCTACCTGGTGCTGCAGCCACTGCTGCTCAACATCTGCCAAGATCCCACAGTTGCTTTCAATGTGAGAGAAGAGGCGTGCAAGGCAGTGGCCGTGCTCGCCTACTTTGGTGATGTGGACTACTACCACCTCCAGGACTCGATGAACATTCTCCACACCGTCTTCTCTAAAGCTCTTCCTAAAGTAAGTTCTGCCGCACTGTGTCGTTTGTACGATGAATTATATTAGGTTTTATGGAGAGCGGGAATACAGATGCATGAATGTGGCCCATGCTTTTTTTTTGTGTCAGGCTGTAGGGGTGAAAGTAACAAAAAGCCATGAAGTTTTTATATTTCACCACTCAAAGGAAAATTAGAGAATGTTTGAGAATCAGTTTCTGAATCGTTAATAAGTCCGCTCAATCCACTAATTTTTTTTTGTCTAAACATTCGTCTCGATCGTCCCTCACTCTAGATTTACATCGTGAAATAGATTCCTTGTATATTTCTACACTTCTGTCCATGATGCCATGTTGTCTCTCAACTACTTAATGGTGCACAACTAATGTCTCAAATAACTTGCACTTCTAACTAATATCTACTCAGTGCGCTTATTAAGGTTTCCCTAGAATCCTAAATGCACAGAACAATAATCATTCTAACCTCATTATACTTGGTAGTCATTACACCGATGAAGTCCCACTAGTTACACTTGCTCCATTTTGTGCTTCGAAACGCAACTGAATGTGGACTTGAAAATTTCTGTTGAGCAATTTCGTCCTAGAGAGTAAATGCAACTCCCGAGTTTTTGAAAATTGTGCAGGGGTTTTGTGCCCACAGTCACGAACATCCTAAGAGATCATTGGGGATGTCTTGAATTGCGTTTTGTTGAAGTCTCAGGATTCTTTTTATTTTTTCAAGACATCTAAAGACTCGTTCCAAGGGGATTCCATTACGTGTGCAATTAAATTTTTTCCATCCATCGCCTCAATTTATTTACTATTTTGTCTGAAAGTCTTGTGTATCAAGTTTCACTTCAAAATATCAACACAGGATGAGTGGAATATTACTTTCGTTTACAATGTGGTAACCTTCGTTCTACAACTCAACATTACTTTGAAACGCCAACAGCCTAATGGACTTTGAAGCATGAACTTGAATAAATAATGTGATGCACTCAGGGCAATGGTGAGCTGCCGAACCTGCTAAGCCCGAGCCTGCTGATGCACGCCGCTGCGCTGCAGGGCTTCGTGCTGCTGCTCACCCTGGCGCACCAGGAGGACGTGCTGGCGCGCACGCCGTCCCTCTTGGCCGAGATGACCTCCGTGCTGGAGACGCGCGACCTCGAGATGAGGACCGAGGCCGGCATTGGGGTCGCTCTGCTCTTTGAGGTGGCGCGCAACTCGCCTGCGCTTAGCTTCAAGCGAGTCAACGAGCTGCTCGACGTCCTCAATGGTGAGAGCTTCTTTACCATTCTTCTTCTTCTAGTGCTTAGAACTTTTTTTTGTGTCCGTAATGATCAACACTTTTGGTTCATTTCAAATGTTAATTTTTTGTTTAAATATAGACCAATGCTTCAGTTGATTTCTGCTGTCCTTATTCAAGTATTAGGTCCACTCTTTTGCTGTGCATATTTCTTTAATGTTTGGTGTTTCCTTTTGCTATCTAGATGATTTAATTGCACTGTTTCATACCATAATTAGTAGCAAGTACTAAGCAAAATGGTTTTGGTTTACATTCCAGAATATTTAACTGTACTTTGAGAATGAGTGAATTAGCTGGACTGCTAGGTATTGAATCATAATGTGCGTTTTATTGCCAATATTCTACCCCTCAGGGGGATACAACTATTGTATCTATGGGAATTGGCGCTCCCAGGGGGACTATGTGAGGGCCCGAGCTAAAGGTTAGGTAGGCTTTCTTTTTGTTGAAATAGAATAGGATTTTTGTTTTGTTACGGACCACCCTTTTTTCGGTTCACTGCTGTCCTGTTTTTCAGTACCTACTACTTCCTTCTTCAACTTTGATCTTGTTTCATAATCTTCTTTCCCAACTTACTGTTTCTATGCCCTTTCTGCGTAGATTCCGCGTTTCCTTAACTCCATACTAAATGGTGCCTTCCTCCTTCCTCTCTTTGGATCGCATTTGTTGCTGCGGGTAGGGAGGCTAAAACTAACGACTAATCTGCCAATATTCTATTAACTTCACCTCCCAAATGTTCACATGTATTATGTGTGGTGTATTAATTTCGACAATGCAGCTGTTACTAAAGATCCTTAAAGCAGTTATTTAAAGTGAGGTAACTTGTGTGCAGAGCTGGCCACAGACTCACAGAAGCACCAAAGCAAGAAAGAACGCAAGCAACAGAGGGCTGTGTTCAGGACCATTGTGTCTTCTATTGAGGATGAGAAAATGCCACGTGAATTTATCTGCCTCGCACACGCACGCGCCAAGAGCAAAGTTAAAATCGACTCGTGGGCCCTGAAGTGCCGCTTTGAGTCGGTGCTGCATGCTCTCGAGAGTGGCCTCAATGTGCACTTCATCAACAATCAAGGCGTAAGTTTGCTGCTCTTGATTTGATGTACAAATTCTTTGTGGTACGTGGTGTGGGGTTTGCTTCTGAAGTGGGAGTTGGGCTACGCTTGTTTCATCCCATTTGGTACGCTTGCGGCCATTTGACGTACCGACTGCTGACGCTTACTGCTCTCCAAATTGTGATGAAGATCGGATCTGCTGGTCATTGTATTTGACTTCAGAAAATAGTAATTTTGCGAAATTAAATTGAATTGTATGTATATGGACAAAGATGGCTCAAATGTTGAGTTCCTGAGTGGCTAAGTCTGCATTGTCTTTCATGTACATATTAAACATATGGTTAATAGTACAGTGAAATATTTGAGATTTTCAGACGAATTCTATTGAAGTTGAGCGAATTTTGTTTTGGTATAAAGAATTCAAAGGACTAATATATACTTTGTAGAATAGGCCTTTGAAATTTGCTGTAAAATTATTTATTTTTGCACGGGAAAAAATTTCAACGGTCCAGAACAATTCATGAGTCAATTCGAGGTATTAACATCGGCGAAGTTTTATATGCACTCGCGTTATGTGAAGTACTAAAATCCCCGAAAAATTCAACGTGTTCTCAACTCAATATTGCCAAACCATGAGTAGATATGTACATCTATTGTTATCAGCTGAACAGTAAAACTCCTGTCATAATACTGTGGTTACTCGCTTTTCAGAGGTAGATCCGACGGCCTGAGCTGTAGGTTAGGTAGGTTTTCTGTGTTGTAATAGATTAATTATTTTTGTATGGACCATCTTCATTTGGCACACATCTGTTTTCTTCCAGCCCCTATCACTTGATTCTTCAACTTATGTCTTGTTTCTTAAACTTTTTTCAATCTTGCTCCTTTCAATTTACTGGGGGCGGTGACGTATCTTGTCCATCGATATCCCGTTTCTTTTAAACTATTCTGAATAGTGCTTTCTTTTGTGTTAGAACACCTTTTTGGTACGAAGGATTTTAAATAAATTGTAATCTAATAGTGCCTTCGTTGTTGTTTTCCTTTCTCTCTTGGAAACACCTTTAGACTTTCACTAACACATCATCTAATCCAAGTTGGTGTTGTTGCAGCTGCGCGCGAACTTCAACCTAAACCAGCACCCGACTGTGATGGTGCGGAAGAACAAGGAAGAGCGCAGGGACCGGTGGCGATACTCGGGGCTGATGAGCAAGGAAAGGGACTTGTTGCGCCGCAGGTGTCGGGATGAAAGGGCCTTTGCTACCACCTACGACGACTGAATGGTGTACTGTCATCTCTCTCTCGGTCAACAAATCATCTTTCTCACTCGCAAATATCTTTGGTCATATCATCTTCCTCACTCACAAATCTCTTTGGTCATATCATCTTCCTCACTCACAAATCTCTTTGGTCATATCATCTTCCTCACAAATCTCTTTGGTCATATCATCTTCCTCACTCACAAATCTCTTGGGTCATATCATCTTCCTCACTCACATATCTCTAGGGTCGGTCATATCATCTCCCTCTCAGTGCAGTATTTTAATCGTCATTTTTTACTAATTAAAATCCTCAGCATCTAGTCGCTTTGTGAAAATTTAGTTACTGAATATCTCGAGACTTGTATCTTACCTTGAAGGTTCCCGTACATTTAGTTAGAATTATTTCTTTGTAATCGCTCTTATCTTGCCTGTTTACAAGTCGCGAAACCCGGTGCTGGGAAGTCTTGCTTGCGTTATCTGCGTTGCGTTCAGCCAGGTTATCGTGAACTTGGATGGTAGTTGTACTTGGTAGCATAGTGAGAAAGTCGCACTTGTTATGATTTTGCGTAAGCAGAATTGCCTGATAAATATAATGTGCTGTTATTGTGAACTCGTAACTTCGAGTCTGACTTTGTCAGCGTGGACAATTTCAGCTTGCGTTTTGTGCTACTTGTGAGGAAGTTAAGAAGCTCTGCCGATTTGGCAATGAGACGAGCTTGATGATGACTACTTTTGCCGCGATTAGGTTACTGCTCGGTGTGTGTGCTTTTGTTGCTTGTATACTTTTCTGTGTTAAGAAAATGAAGCTAGCTTGATGTAAGCTTCATTTCCGACGCTGGTCGCTGGAGTGAAATTTTACTACAATTGTCGTTCAGTACTCTACCTCAATAAGAAGTTAATGCAATGGCTTTATACGTTGGCAGAGACTCGTGTAGTCTTAGGGTATACAAACAATTTTAGGAATGTTCCTGTTTTTGTATGAATTGTGTGGAATTTTTTAAATTTTTATGTCTAGTGTGACCGTTCAATTTTATGAATATCTGTTTCAAATGCCCGTGTGCATCTTCATCAATTAACCGTTATTCGATGTACAGTGCACCCTACTCTCCTTACTGTAAGACTTAGTTGAAGAACCTGCTTGCAGAATTTTCCCAGTTTGTTCGCATGGACGCAAGAACATCTTGATTCCTGAAAATGCGTGTATAGCTAGAGCGTAGCTATAAATAAAGACTTCTAAATCTCTGCTATTTATCTCTTCCAACACCCTGATTGTTTTTCTTTAGGCCGCAGTTGATCTGAGCTCCATGAGGCGCCATGATTGGTTGAAGTTAAATTCAAATTTGTTATCTTTACAGTTTTATACTGCACTCTAAGAAGTCCCCATTAATCTTATTCCAGCCTTTGCCTCTTAAAAATCCCGACTTTGAAAGCGAATACTGTGGTGTAGTTTAAGCGGAGCGTTTTCGTCGCTATACCTTTATCCTGTTCATCTCATTCGTGTTCAAAATTGCTGATCATCTCATTCTGTTGAATTTTTGTTTAGCTGTATCATATACCGTTATTAGGTGATGAAATTTTTGTAATATTCTGGATAGTACATGTTATCTTCACTGGGCACACGCGTTTGGAAGCGAGTGCGTCACCTGCGGAGCTAGCAAACACTCCACTTGACTGACCTCGAACCGACCAGAGCAACTCATTGTAAATGACTACTCGCCGCAAAATAGGCAACACTTGCTGCGGAAGTCTGTGTGGGATCAATAACATTTGCACAATTATGATATAATTTACTGACTTAGTGTATAAACATCACCTTCAAACCAAGTTTCAATTTCTTGATTTCATTACTTTTCATGAATAATTTAGTAAACTGAAACGACCCGTCACGAAACAATGTCTTGTTTCAAAATTGGCTTTAGTTACAAAACCTGTTTTTTTCTCAAAACATAAATTCAAATCAACAATCAAATGCAGCTTGAACGCATGAGAATATTTTTAACTATGTTATTCATGTAACATTTTAATACCTAAAAACAGCGCGAACGCGTCAGCTATGGTGTAATAGCATAACGTGGAGACTTGTGTTGTGGCAAATGTCCCGTATGCGTTTAACTTTCAAAACAATGGAAGTCAATCAATGTCAAGCTAGTGAAGCTCAAGTTCATATTTTACCCCAATGTTTATTTGTTAAATTAAAATAAAAAATGTTGAAAAAATTGAGTAACAAAGTTTGTTGAGTGTTTGCCACAAATAATTGACGTGGGCAAAAAAATTAATATCTATGACTTGTTTGCCTCGATTACTGCTATAAGAACATAGGCAATGTTGCACTTTTGCCCACCGCAATACAGTCGTGACTTCCAGTGGACGAATCAAGAGCTGTCCACGAAACACCGCCGGTAGACGCAAGAAAACGTCGAGAAACACAATCAATCACTGCAATGCCACACCAGCAGGTGCAAATTCAACCCTCTACTCAAACAAATTTGGTGCAGGCATTTGCTGTGTTAGATGTTCAGTACAGTTAAGGACTTAACTGTAATTATTTTACTTTGACCTAGATTAGCTGTCGATTGCGTACTCCAGTGAGAGAATTACTTTCAAATACCCATGCTAGGAACTAGCTAATCGTCCACCAAATTCGTAACACAAATTGATCCTTCAATCAAGAACACGAGCAGAACCTTCAGTCAGGATCACAAAGAACCATCAATCAGTGAACAAGAAGTTACCGTTCACTTCCGCACAGGCACATTCTCGCCCCGCCTGCGCTTGTTGAGTGGGTGTCGTGGGTCGTCGAGCGCATACCACGAATCATCCTT
Organism: Platorchestia sp. MABIK; assembly: GCA_014220935.1. Lineage (NCBI taxonomy): Eukaryota > Metazoa > Arthropoda > Malacostraca > Amphipoda > Talitridae > Platorchestia > Platorchestia sp. MABIK. The sequence continues at coordinate 28,030 of JACJUY010003936.1, read as the reverse complement.
CGTGTTGGCGTCCTTAGCGAGCACCGGAGCATCGTCGGAGAACAGTACCTTCTGACGCAGCCTGAAGAGAAGCTTAGATTAGATAAATTAGCTAATGTATCCCTAACCATAGCTAAGGTTTTCCAAAGAAGAGAGAAATTAAAAAGGCACCATTTAGTATGGAGTTGAGAGAACGGGGAATCTGTACACAAAGTGCGTTCCCACAGAAAATCCCAACGCATGGAAACAATAATACATAAGGAAGGAAGTACATGAAACCAGATAAAAATTGAAAAAGTAGTAGGTGCTGAATAACAGGACAGCAGTGAACTGAAAAAGGTCTGTAACAAAACGTTCATCCCATTTCAACAAACGGAAGGCTAACGTAACCTTTAGGTAGGAATCTCATATTTTACTCCTGGGAGGGCGAATTTCCATAGATACAATAGTTGTATCTCCATGAAGGGAAAGAAGGATATAGCTTACCAGCTTGCACATAAAAGCGTAATTTGGCAGGAAAAGGCTAATCTGTTCGTCCATAACAGCATGAGGTGGGAAGAAAGATTTCATGAATCTAAAATAATTGAACAGGTTACATGAGGTGACACTGCATCTTAAGAGCGCATGCATTGAATTAATATAAATAATGTTCATTCTCCTGACTTTGACCTATATCAGTTTTCGATTGGGGAGTTCAACGAGACACGCCAAGTTATCTATTCCAACGAACCATCACGATTGACTGATTTTTTTATCAATAACTTCGCCGTATTCATTGACCAAATATCTATCCTCAGCCTCTGCACGCGATTTAATTGAACATGAGAAATTTAATTAGAAAAATAACGCGATACTAGCACACTTGCTTAGATAATATTCTATGAAAAAAATACACTTTAATGTGACTTTCGTCATAAATTGCATGGTTTTAATTTTATAACTCATATTGCTGAACTCGTTAGAAAAAATCCATTGAATTATATCAAGAAATTTTAAACTCTTCAGCTCGAGCATTTCAACTTCTTCGGGTTACTTTCCAGTTCTAAGTCAAGTAACTGAGATCTTAAAAAATTTATACTTTTTGCACAAAATTTTCATCTTCTTCAACCACAGTTCAGCTTGAAACGACCAGTGAATTCGATGCACTATAACTACGGCTCAAAATGGGATCGCTGTGAAACGGTGAAAATCTGCGTTCGTGATGCCTTATCCATAGCCTCAATTCATCTGCATAGTGCCTAAAATGAAATAGCAATTTAAAAATTCTTTCCAAACAAGGGGTTGTTAATAAACACTGCAGAAAACTTTGTTTGAAAGCCATGTTAACTCGAAAGCAGGACTTTTCAGTTGGATGGTAAAATCTATTCATGACGTATGCTTTAAATTTACACAACCATCTCCAGTATTAGGTAGCCTTCTTGTGATTAAGCTAGGGCTGGCACAAATATGCGATTTGTGATCAAACTAATGACGAAATTTGTGATCAAACTAGTATTAGTACACGGTTTGCGATCAAATCAGTACTAGTTTGACTATACGGTTTCTTATTAGGTCAGGACGAGCATGAATAAGTAATTTCTGAGTAAACCCAGACTAGGTAGGGCAACTATTCCGTTTTAGAGAAACACAGGACTAGTATCCAGCCGCCGACCAAGCAGGATTAGTCAAATTAACCAGTCTCTGTACGACGACAACTAGAAGAAATAATTGCTTTTTGAGCAGATCAAGACAAATAACTACCGTGTGTGCAATGTACGACCTACATACACACGTTATCGTACGACACCGGGATAGTATGTAAATATGCAACTATATTGAGGTAGCTTAAGTTTCTGAAAACCGATTTTTACGAACAACACACATGTTGCAATACGTTGACGGTAGCCTCGTGTGACTGGATGCAATATTATCCAACGCATCAAAAGTAATATCTGAATAACACATCCGTTGCACAGTATCAAACAGATTCAACTGTTGATGAAAATTACAAACGCATGTATATCAATAAATGTGCTAAATATTCTGCACTATTGCAATTGCGCAATCCTTGCCAATTTTTAAAGTGATAATCAGAATTTGTATGCCTTGAACTTTCAACGAAATAAGCAGTGCAACAATTTCGCTAAAGAAATTTCAGCTTACCAGCCGTCGTCATTGTCGTCGTCCTGTTCCTGTTTTTCTTCGAGGTCGCCGTCATCGTTGAGGGCACTCTTGACCTTCTTGGAGAACTTCTTGAACATCGCAAGCGTCAAGTCCTCTCGCTCGCTTTTATTCCTTGGCAGACTCTTCTTCTTCTGCTCCAGGTACCTGCAACGGCACGTCCGTACCTTGAAACTGGAGGCTAATACGGAAATTATGGCGACTACACTGAGAAAAATTTTGTCCCAAAACCGGCACACTTTTGTTTGTCAACAATATACATCATCAGTCTATTTATTTTGACACACTTTTGTGTGTCATGGGCATATACGACACACTTGAGTGTGCCAACCATGACACACTTTGCGTAATTGAATTTTATTTGACTTAAATATTTCACTTTTTTAGACTGGCAACTGATTACACTAAAATATAATGTCTAAGAATTATAGGAAAAAGTAGCAAAGATATTAAGGCTTTTAGGGAGAATCGGACTCCATTCACAAAATTTAAACACTATTCTGTTTTCTACAAAAAATGTTGAGCCATTTGAAACGTGAATACGTGATTCAACTCTTTCAACTGCTTTAATATGTGATTAAAGGTAATATTTCAATGTGTATTAAAATATTTCTGAATAATCGATTATTTCTCTCATTTTAATGACAAAATTCTGGCGACTAATGACGAAATTCTGGTGAATAATGACGAAATTCTAGCGACTAATGACGAAATTCTAGTGACTAATGACGAAATTCTTGGGACTAATATGGAAATGCTGGCGACTAATAAGGAAATTCTGGCGACTAATAAGGAAATTTCTGGCGACTAATAAGGAAATTCTGGCGACTAATAAGGAAATTCTGGCGGCTTATGAGGAAATTTGAGTTCAACTTATCCACAAGGAAACATAGAACAAAATGCTCGAAACTTATGAGTATTCAAATTCTCATTAATACTTGCTACTACGTAGCATGAAGGCGAGTTTCTTCGTGTCAATTCGTACAGTAAGAAGTTTCGTCACACTTCAAAATAGGTAAAGTTAGAGTACTGTATACTAAAGATAAAAAGGTTATACACATATATATATTTGTAATTTTGTAATATTTAGATTATATTGCAAAATTATGTTTGTTAAAGCATAATAAAAGCCATAACGGGAATACATATTTGATATCCACACAATATGTGGGTCCAATAATTAAGGTAGTGAATTACGAAATTATGGATTGTATCCAAAAATCAATTTGCATGATTTTCACCAGCCAGAAAATTTGCGCTCTCAGTCCAACTAGTGTCTATGTACAAGCTTTATTAGCGTGTTTTTATATGCAGGTACTGTATTTGAGATCTATATCTATAGGACCTGTAAGACAAAATATATTTTATATACATATCAAAATTCAGTAACTTAATAGTGCAATGGAGTGCATACTTCATAATTCTTGTTACAGTAGGCGACTTTAAAAATCTCACAATCGTAGCAAAGTAACTGTTCATCACACATGTTGTAACACTACAAAAGGCGTTCAATATGCATCGTAGGATTTTTTTTCGTTTTCCAGTAATAGATTCCTTATCTTCTACCATACACCTCCCATCGAAAATGACGAAGTTCGTTAAGTTTGACACGACACATGAATCATCCAACAAGGTTAGTAATTACTAGCAGGTTAATCATTCAACTGAGTGAGGAACAAAACATGGCTACAATCTCATTATTTCAACATCTGAGAGTGTCTGATTAGATTATTAGATTATTAGTTAGTTTAAGCCTCCCTATCCTCAACAAATGAGATCCAAAGAGAGGAAGGAAGAAGGCACCATTTAGTATGGAGATAAGGGAACGTGGAATCTATGCAGAAAGGGCACAGAGACAGTAAGATGAGAAAGAAGTTCATGAAACAAGATCAAAGTTGAAGAAGAAAGTAGTAGGTGGTGAAAAACAGGACAGCAGTGAACCGAAAAAAGATGGTCCTTAACATAACAAAAAACATTTTATTTCAACAAAAAGGTTTACCTAACTCTCAGCTCGGGCCCTCACATTTTCCCCCTGGGAGTGCTAATTCCCATAGATACAATAGTTGTATCCCCCTGAGGGGTGAGAGTGTCTGATGAACGTATTATACATGACACAGACATAATTTCCTCTCGAATTCTCCAGTATTTATCTTTCAGAAGTACAACAAATAAATAAATCCTACAAATACCGTAACTGAAATTTTTTACCCCGTGTCATAAAACGCTCATCAAACATTAATAGCGCTTAAAAAAATTTGATCGGGTTGTTAAAATAGAAATTATATATTTATATACATAAACACACGAGATACATGTCAGCTATTTTAAAATGAATTCATCACCAGCTTTAAAACCCCTACACGATTCTTATTTTAAGAGCTAAACATGACATGAGATTACGTTACACAAGCCTCCCGACGTAACTGTGAGTCATCTCGTTGAGTAGCGTAGGGACTCGCTGCCTGTCTTAGGTATTGCATCTTACATCATTTGTAACAATAAGAAGCACAAACTTTTTAGGTCTCATCCCCTTTGCCTATCTGAACCCGAAAAAAAGCAAGTAACATTTATTCACACAAAATCAAGCCCTCAATCTCACTTCTGTTTCTCATCGAGATAGTCTTGAAGTGCCGAAGATTTGGTGTCAGTGTCATCCTGGCATTTGTCGAGGTCGGATGTCTGCTTTTCACTCTCCTTTTTATTTTTCCCAGTGAGTTCTCTTTTTAGTTGCTTTATTTCAGCTCGAATGGCTAACCTGTTGCAAGAGAGGTGGTTGAAACATAAAACCTACTCACATTAGTGTTCTTTCAAAACATCTCTGAAGACATTTATACAGCTCAAAGATCCATTAGGGAAAAAATTTTAAAAGACAACTTTTAGATGGAAAAATGTTGACAAATTAACATTATGGAAAAATGTGTGAATAATAGCAATTCTAAAGCTCAGTTTCTATAGTACAGATTTTTGTGAATAGACAGGAAATAGCCGAATTAGCATGGACAAAGGGAAATTTGGAATTTACGCACAAGGTGCGTTCCCACACAGGGCACCCTGTGCATAGAAGCAGTTGTTTAAGAAGGAAGAGAAATAAAAGATAGAAAAGAGACAAAGAAGATATGAAAACATGGTGTCTACTAAAATGTCCATCCCCCATTTTAGCCTTTTTTAGCACCTTTTAGCATATTTAAAGATGAAATTTTAGCATCCTTTTCCTTCAATAAGCTCCAGTGATAACCATATATAAATTTGATAAATATGAAGATCATTGTTATAATATATGTTTATACACAAAATATATAACCAACACTTTCATGACAATCAGACAACAGAGATTTCCAGCAGCAAAAATACATGTATATTCAGAACAATTCCATTTTTATTATAAAAGGATTTAAGGATGATTTTGAACAACAAAGAAAACCTGAAAAAATAAACAAACTTGGTAATATAAAATAATAGTAATTAATATATTTTTTCTTTAATAGCCCCTACCAGCCAGTTGAAGATAGATGTTGACTTTTTATGACTATAATAATTAGATATTTGTAATTAAGAACTACGGAATGATTGAAACTTAAATTTCACTTAATGTGAAATAAAATGATAAAAAGAAATAATTACTATTATACAATAGGTGAACATCTTTCTTTGGATGGGACTTTTACATATTAAAATCTAAGCGATTCAACATTTTCATAAATTTTTAGCACCTGTCCTTTGTCGCAAATCCAGCCATCGCTCTTTGCTGAAGCCCTATGCAAGACAGCCAATACCTTGCACAATAAAGTGCAAAGCCTTTCATTTATTTAACCAAGCCTAAAAAAGGCAATTACGCTGGCAATTCATGACAAAGCGGAGCAATGGCGGGGGTGCTTCACTTCCTTGGCGCCTAATATCAGTGCACTTAACTAATCGTGCGTCTGATCTTCTTGCTCAAGTCCGAAGCCACTGCAACGGTTTCGAGCAAACTATGGAGGTGGCCGCCGGCTGCTGCCACCTTAGATTCTATTTGGCCGGCTCCGCGAGTGCATCTCAAGTGTGCTCTACGGGTTCGGGCCTCTACCGACCCCTGCTTCTGGGACTTAGTGTCCTTGACAGCCGGCTTAAATTGGAGACGTGTTTGCCTGAATATTATCTTCGAAGAACGTCAGGTGAGCCTCCTTTCCTTTGTTACGCTTGTCATGAAAATTGTCTAAAAATTAGAGCGTTCCCTGACCCCACTTTGGGTGTTAGGTAAGTCTACGTCTTCAATGTCCGTTAATTCGGAAAGTTACGCTGCACGGTCGGGTGGCGGGACACCTTCAATTTTAGCACTTTTTAGCACATTTTTTAGCACTTTGCTCATTTTAGCACTTTTTAGCACATTTTAGCACCTTTAGCACCCAGTAGACACCCTGGAAAACTAAAAAAAACAAAGTAAACACAGAAAGATAGAATTACCAAAGGCCTTCCTAGAGCTGAAGTAACCTAACGGTATCTCCCCTGGGAGCGCCAATCCCCATGGCATAGGATACAGAAGAAATCTCACCAACCTACACCTAGAACCAATCCTATGCCTTTTTGGGGTTATTTTAAAAAAATCCTCACTAAAAATTGCTGAAATTAATTCTATGAAAAAAAAGAAAAACCGGCATAGCAAGAAAGAAAACACGAAAATGATGTAACATAATTGCCTGTGATCGTAAGTGTGAAACTGAAGAAAATTAATGGTCAACCATCCAATGAAATTACTGAATTTCAACGAAATCTGAAACTGAGTAAAAGGCAAAAGTTACTCATTTTTAGGTTTCAAGAGAAAATCCTTTTTCTGAGATTTATGATCACGGTAAGTTTATATTTTAATAATTGATTGATTATAGGTTAGTTGAGGTGTCAACAATGACAACAAAGCTGTCCCCAGAAAGAAGAAAGAAAGATCCATTTAGTATAGAATAAAGCGAATATGGAATAGGAAAGGAACAGCAAGATCGAAAGAAGTTTAAGAAATAAGATAAAAGGTGAAGAATGAAGTTAATAGATGCTGAAAAAAATCAACACTGAATCACAAAAACATGACCCGTAACAAAACGAAAAACTTATTCTTTTTCACAGAATAGAGGCCTATGGAACTTTCAGTTCAGGACCTCACATCTTGCTCCTGAGAGTTGTAGTTCTCATTCATACAATAATTGTACCACCATGAGGGTAGAACAGCTGATCAACAACTGTAAGTTTTTAAATTTTATACTGTTGCGCCGGCTGACTTGAACTTACTGCTAATCTAATCAAATCGATGCTCTAACTTCAAAAAGCGACTTGACCTAAATATGTAGGAGTTACGCTAACATGATTACTCACAGCTACAGAACTTTTGAGTACATCACTCTCAGAATCCCAAAAAGAATGCGTTCTTGTTTTCTGATTTTGTCAAGTTTGAGCTAAGGATGAAAACGTTGAAACCAATGCTTTTTCCGCCATTGTCATATTGTTTCGTATAAATAAATACTCCTTCTAAATTACACAAAAATCGAAAAGCTGGATTCTTTGCTGAGATGAACTAAAGCTCGAGGCTCCCAGCTGATAGGTGGGCAGGTCTTCTTTTTATTGAAAAGAATAGGGTTTTGTTTTGTTACGGACCATCTCTTTTTGGTTCATTGTTTTTTTTTCAGCACCTGTTACTTTCTTGTTCAACTTTCGTCTGTTTCATAAACTCCCTTCAATTTTGCTGTTTCTCTGCGCAGGGCGACCCCATGCCCTGCGCAAAATGGAGACAATACATAACTTTCTCGTTCCCTTAATTCCACACTAAATGGCGCATTCCTCCATCCTTACCTGGGAACACCTTTGTCGTGATTAGGAAGACTTGAACTTACTTATAGTCTAATTTAAACGAAACGTTTAAATTAAAGTTCCTTCCCAGATATCTTACTTCTAGCACATTTATCATTGAAATTAATCAAAAATATACAATCCCTAATGAGAATGATAAACTCACAAGTTTTTAGCTTTTTCGGCATCAGTTTCGCCAGCAGTCTGGGCGAGGCCTTTGTTCTCAGGCTGGACATTATTTTCTTGGTCAGCTTTTGTGTTCTTTTCTTGTAACTTGGAATCTTTCATTCGTTTATCGGACGACCCATGAAATTTTGTTTCTTTTTCTCGCTCTTTTGATTCTTCATTTGATTTTGTAGATTTACTCAACGTTTCATTTCTACCTTGAGGTAATTCAAAATCTTTGACATCACTTTTCTTGTGCTTCCTAGACTCTTCATGCTGAACTTCGTCTCTCTTCCTCTTGCGTTTGTGTTCATCTGATTTTTCAGTGCTCTTCTCTTCACTTCTATCTCGCTTCCTATCTTTGTTTGGTACTTTCTTCCGATTTTCTTTGTCTATTTCATCTTTCTCGTCATCAGTGCTACTGGACTCGGAAGAAGAACTATTCTTCTTTTTCTCAAGTTCGGCCTGCTTTGCAGCTTTGCTCTTCGCGTCCGCCTCTGAAAGTTTACGAAGCTTCTCACGAATTCTGAAATAGAAGACATCGTTAATTTGTCAGAACCAAGTAAGTTCGTTAGAAAAAAAAAATAATGTTGAAGATATTACTCCCCACTCTCTTACAGCAGATTAACTTACAATTCAGATGGTCACCAAATGAAGATGTTCATGCAACAGCACACTAAAACCATCATTTACCTAGTGTTTGAATTACAGATAGGTTTCTAAGAAAATGTATCTGGATATATGAACGCAAGCTTAACACAAAAAAAATTCACTGCAAAATATATTTTCTAATGTGTAAATCAAAACAGTAACAAAGAACATTCATGAGATTAAAAGTTAAACCAAGTTCAACTTGTGACAGAATTTGTTCACTTTCGGGCTTTTTAGACAACTTGTCCAAAAGAAGATCTTTATAACAAAACATCAGGGAATAAAATCTAAAGACCTTTCATTTGAAGATTCTCAGTCTTATACGAGATGACCATCAATCGTAAAACTTGTGCTGGTAGCATCATGGTGAAAAAATGTGAAAAGGAAATAGATAAAACAAACTATGTGAATTTCAATGCATAACTTTATCAAGCCCCATAATCTTTCATCAAAAAAAATTCCAATTTAAGAATATTACTTTGAAACAGAAATTTTGGCAGCACTCAAGAATAGAGGCTGAAATTAATAAGACCAAGATCATTAAAACATTTATTTAACCCATTGAGTACGAAAATTCAAAGGATTTTGGGAAAAATTTCCAGGGGAAAAGTTGTCAGTACACTGAAATTTTTGTGAAATAGCCCTAGTGTGGATGTTTTTTTGCTTCAGCAAGCGCCTACTTCTTTATTTTTATTTAAAAAATTAGAAATCTTGAAAGATATAGGCTTTGCGAGATAAATTTTCAATGTTAAAAATAAAGTTTTGAATTTTTGAAGAATACATTTCAAGTTTTTGTCCAAATTTATCAGAAAATGAAAAAAAATCAGAAAAAACTTGCTCAAATTAAATAGCAAGACTATTGATTATGTTGCACTGACCTCGTGATGTGAACTGCGAGGTAATCATGGGTAATTTACGCAAGCAGGCTTTTTGAAAGTCTAAAAAATAGCTTCATGAATGTTAGTAATATCCCTAATTTTGTCATTTATTTCAAAATATTCCCTCACTGTTTAAATTACTTTAGAATTATGCGAAATTCCCTAAACTGGAAACACTAGCCATCTTGGCACTAGAGTAACCGTCAGTACTCAAAGGGTTAACTTGAAGAAACTCTGTGACCATTAACGAATACAGCCAAGACTTGACAATCCTTAAACCATTTAAGAATTGAAGCATAGAGCTAAACTTTAATAGCATTCAAAAAATATGGCCTAGACGTAAAATAAGTAACATTCATCAATATAACCTACACCTAAAACTCCAGTTACCTTCAAAAATAAAGTAAGACCTGACAATTTTTAAACTTTCATAAATATAGCAAGATATGACAATTTAGTAACCATCAAAAATATAGCCTAGGCCTAAAATTCAACGACATTCATAAACATAGAAAAGACCTAAACCTTCAGTAACCTTCCAAAACACAGCCTAGACTTGTTAACTCCAAGACCACTTATAGTACAAACCTGTCTTTTGCGATGAGCTCCTCCTTGGCGGCCTTGCCGCGGGGCTGCATGAGGGACGGTTCCGGGCCCCCTGAGCCCCCCGCTGCTAGCGTGGCAGATATCACCTCAGCCTCGTCCTCCTCCGCCTCCCCACCGAACGACAGCAGCGAGAAGTTCCTGTAATGAGCGCACGTAGGGTGATGATGACAGCAATTGAGGAGTGAATTTCGAAAGGCATGTATTTTTACATCAAAAGTTCCTGTCATGAGCACACATAGATAGGGTAATGATGACAGCAATTGAGGAGCGAATTTCGAAAAAGGCATGTATTTGTACATCAAAAGTTCCTGTAATGAGCACACATAGACAGGGTAATGATGACAGCAATTGAGGAGTGAATTTCGAAAATGGCATGCATTTGTGTATCAAATGTTCCAGTGATGAGCACACATAGATAGGGTAATGATGACAGCAATTGAGGAGTGAATTTCGAAAATGGCATGCATTTGTGTATCAATAATGTTCCTGTGATGAGCACACGTAGGGTAATGATAACAGGAATTGAAGAGTGACTATGGGTAATGATGACAGGAATTGAAGAGTGACTATGGGTAATGACAGGAATTGAAAAATGAATTTAGAAAATGTTATGTATTTGTGCATCTTCAATTCTTTAGTTTTATATAGAAAAAACAGTATAATTTATGAATGTTATAATAATTATTATTTAAAAATATGATCACTTGTAAGTAACAAGAAATGTGATATAATTTCTTTTTCAACTTTTCAGCCTTACGAAATAGTCCAATTTCCTTACGCGTAAGTTTGTTTAGAAATGCCCCTAGCATTTTTGTACTTAAATACAATGATTCATTAAAATTTATATTTCTGTCTGATTATGAAATGCAACGTTTCGACGTATCTAACGTCATCCTCAGGCTGGAAAAAAATAATACAGAACAAATCCTCTCACTTTGAAGATTTAAGATTATTCGTCAATTTTATAATTATCATGCATATGGTTTTCGTAAAAAATATTGATACGGTTTGCATTCACTGATTTATTGTCACTACTAATGCTTCGGTTCAAAAATTTATCGATAGTTTTATCAATCAAGGTATTAGGAAAGTTGTTATTTACAAGTGAACATTTAATTCGAAGCATTTCGGAGTGGAAGTTTTCCCAATTACTGCAAACTTTATCAGCTCTATTTATCAAGGTATGGATAATGCCTTCTTTATAGATTTGCGGAGCTTCACAATCGCAATTAATAGTTTCACCAGAATGGGAAGGTTTTTACATGAACGGATCTATGGAATGTACCGTTAGAAGCTTCAACCAGAACATCTAAAAATGGGAGCTTACCGTGTACACCTAACTCATCCGTGAAATTTAAAACAGATTTTTCTAGAAATAAACCCCTTAACGTTACCAGATGCTCAACGTCTTGTACTTCAACAAAAATGTCGTCCACATATCTACTGTAAATGCTCGGTTTTACATCGATCCTACTTAACACCAAGTTCTCAACATATGACATATAAAAGTTAGCAAAAGTAGGTCCTAAAGGGAAACCCACTGCAATGCCATCCACCTGTCGGAACAAACTACCATCAATATATTTAAATAGAGCTTCGGTTGTACAAATTGTAAGAAGTTCTTCCAAAATATGGCGAGGAAACAGATCAGGTGGAGCAGCGTCATCTCTATTGTATACATAGTCCAAAATAAAATCTTTAGTATTTAGCATGGATACATTAGTAAACAATGATTCTACGTCTATTGAAGCTATTTTACCAGTAGGAGTTTTGCTACGCAACAGTGTCACAAATTCATCTGATGATAGCATTTATTTCTGCGGCAGATATGGCAATGTTATTTTATTTAATGTCTTAGCCACTGAATAGTTTACTTGAACTTGAAATTGAGGGCCGACAGTGTCGGGGCCTTTGTAACGGCCTGCAATTCCCTCCTCACTACTCACACACACAAAAAAAGAGTTCAGCACCTGCGTACCAGACTTGTCCACTAAACTACTCAGG
>JACJUY010003936.1:0-14386 GCA_014220935.1 Platorchestia sp. MABIK | reverse complement strand
AATTGAAGTTGTAAGTAACAAGAAATGTGATATAATTGAAGTTGTAAGTAACAAGAAATGTGATATAATTGAAGTTGTTAGTAACAAGAAATGTGATATAATTGAAGTTGTTAGTAACAAGAAATGTGATATATTTGAAGTTGTAAGTAACAAGAAATGTGATATAATTGAAGTATTTCCTCAATTAAAATTTACAACACAGATTGCAACAGAATTAGTTGGGTTTTAATTCCTCTCTTCCTGTTATTTGTACTACATGCATCAGCATTATACTATTTGTGCTATACACGTCAACATTGTACTACATGTACTAAATTTGTAATATATGCATCAGCATTGGTACCATACACACTCCCAAAAAGTACAACAACATACCAGGGTACAACACATGCAGATACAATGTGAACAATAATCAAGTCATACAACATTACTAGTCTGCTAGCAAAAAATGTTCTATTGTTATCCTTAATTAATGAAAAAATACAGCTGTTGTTACAGCCTTCAACTAAACAAAAAAAAAGTCACAAGGAAAATATGAGAACAAATAGGGCAAAACAGATTGAGTTCTAGCACCAGTCCACAAAAATGACCGGTGCGCAATCAGCTATTAAGAATAGTTTAAAAATAATACTATTTCCAAAACAAATGTTCACATTGGATTCATGAAACCAGCAAAGCTTGAATTTAAAACCAGTGTAGCAAGTGACAGAAACGCCCCAAAAAATTTCATGTCCTACTTTTTGCTTTCTTCTCCAAGTGGTTAGTCAGTGGGTACAATTAATTCCACCCTTCAAGTTGAAAAAATATACGCTTATTTTCTAAACACCCACAAAAAACTTGCCACAATAGTGATGGAGGAATTCAATCAAATTCCATAGGGATAATTCTCCTAATAATGATATAAACTCACTTTACTCCTTTTTTCTTCTTCTTTCTGTCTTCTTTTGGTATCTCATTAGAGATAGCTTCTCTGGGCACGATGTCTGGGAAGGGGTTCACCAACACCTCCGTTTTGGTGATCGAGTGTGGGTATACTGGTCGGTCATCCTGTCAATATTAGATTAAATTTTTAGTTAGTTTAAGCCCTCTAATCACAACAGTGTTATAAAGAGGGAAAGGATGAAGCCACCATTCAGTATGAAGACAAGGACACGCGGAATCCATGCACAAGGTGTTCCCACACAAGGTCCCCTGCGCACACAAACACTACGTTAGAAACTAAAGTTTATGAAATAAGATAGAAGTTGGAGAAGAAAGTAATTGTTGCAGAAAAACAGGACAGCAATGATCCAAAAGAAGATGGTTCTGAAACGAAAGAAAAAACCTGTTCTAATTAACAAAAAATAAATGCCTTCTTAACTCTCAGTTCACATTTTCTCGTGGGAGCACTGATTCCCTTAGACATAATAGTTGCATCCCCCTGAGGGTCTGTCATCTTGTCATGCAGAATTCAGCTTATCAGTGTCTAATGGAGGAAGGAAATCATTTTGATAAGTCCAGGTTGAATAAAAATTGGTCAAAGTATACAGCCTGCGAACTAGGCAATGTAGAGAAATGGTTAAGGGGACAGACATTTAAAGCAAGAGTGTCAAGGAAAATACATTCCGGCATGTTGAGCAAAAGATGCAATAGCTAAAATACTATGATTCCAGCATGGAGATTCAAAGATGCAAAAAGAAGAGCTACAACTCTCACTGATGTGCCTGATCAAGCACATTTTTTACATTGGTTGTTGGAAATGATGAGTATACCACTAAGATTTTTAAAACTGGAGTCCATGTTCCGTAGCAACATTCTCATCAAAATTTACACTGAGTACAATCAAAAAAAACTTTTAAAGACTACTTAACTCATCGCTTCCCAAACTGCCGCATGTCTCCCTTGAAATCTAATAAAGTGAGAGTAATTAACAGACCAAGGATGAAAAATTTTAGACCAAGGCACAGAACAGCCAAGAGTAGGTGATTTTTTAGTTCAATAAAATATACTGATATCATATGCATGAAATTCAGCGAAGATTTTTGTCTACCAACAATAACACCATACTCACAAGAGGCATGAATTTGATGATGGGCATTACTTCTTAATCTGCATTTAAATAAGAGACATCAATTTTGACCATCAGCAAAAAATGAATTCATCACAAGCTACTTGACAACCATAAATAAGAGAAATATTTTAATCAAATTTTCTCTTAAAAATACAAAAAGCTTTTGTTAAGAAAGTGGGAGAGAGCCTTTGATAGGTTTATATCCATCACTGAAAAAAAAATGAAGCCAAATAAGAAAGAACATGATCATATGAAAATGTCAATTAAATATTGTCAGATGAGTTAGTTCAAGACTCCCTAGCCACAACAAAGGTGACTTCAAAGAAAGTGAGGAGGAAGGACCATTTAGTAGAGACTTAAAAAAGAAGAAGCTATGCACAAGGTACCATGTTCATAGAAATAGCTAGTCAAGAAAAAATAAAAAGATTATTAAAAACAAAAAAGAAATAGCAAAGAGAGCATGAAAACTGAAAGAATCAAAGTAAGCAAGGAAAACAGAAGTTTTGAAGGCATTTCTGCAGCTTAAATAACCGAACAGCATTCCCCTAGAGGAATCAGTCCCCATAGCATAGGGTAGACAAACCAAACTAACTTGACCCTAATGCCTATTTTGTATCTCCTCACAAAACCTAAATCAAAAAATACCCAACACTTAGCACAACTAGTGTTTTAAATTATCAAGATTTCAACATCCCATTTATACATTGAAAACCCTAGAGTACGACCTTGCCAATATCGCCTTCTTCGAAGCGCGGCAAGTTGTAAAGCGTGTCGCCAGCCACCTTGCCAAAGATGGTGTGTTTGTTGTGGAGTTCCTTGCATGGACCTGGCAAGCATGACAAACACATTTCAATAAGGGTTATTAAGTATTATCTAGATCAGTAAAACTTAGAAGGGTAAAATTTCTTAATTGATATGTCAAGGACAAATTAGTGAGAAACTTATGCAGTGATCATTAACACATTATTGGTTGGTATGTTAGCCACTGATGTACATGGAAGAATTTTCATAATATAGCTGATTGAGTAGCAATCACAGACTCAACTTTTCCAAATACTTAATCAAAGCTAAATCAAGATACGATCCAGCATGTGTTTACAATTTTCATAATTGCTTACTACAATTTAATTAAAATTTGAGTAGAAAATTGAATTCCAGCTTAACCCATCGCAATCAGCGTGTTACTGTACTGTTACAGGGTGTGCAGTTGTAAACCACTGTGTTTCTTAAGATCTTACTCGTATTCATGTCCAGCACTACTTATTTTACCAGAGTTAGCAAAGAATAATTATTAGAGATTAGATGTTAATTTAAGCTTCCCTAACCGCAACAAAGACATTCCAAAGAGAGGGAGGCACCATTCAGTGTGAAGTTCAGGGAACACAGAATCATTACACAAGTTAAACAGTAAGTTGAGAAAAACTTCATGAACAGGATAAAAGTTGAAGAAGAAAGTAGCAGGTGGTGCAAAATGGGACAGCAATGAACTGAAAACAGATGTACCATGACAAAAATAAGAACTTATTCTATTTCAACAAAAGGAAGGCCTCCCTAACCTGCAGCTCGGGACCTGGCAAGACATATGAGCAAATAAATATAGCTAAGCAAAAAAGCTCTCCAGCACTAATCATATGAATATATAATACATAAAATAAATATAAAATACTCTTCTAATATCCTATGTATATGATCTTCCAAACGTTATGAACAGACTATGTTTGCATTGACTGTGTTTTTAAAATTTCAAAGTAAATTGGGCTTCTAAAGCAACTGTGTGTGTACTATGTAACTTTGAATCCCAAAAACACAGTGCTAAACATATTGTGTGAAACTTATGCTAATTAGTAACTTTAAATAAAAAGAAATTCTGTACTACAAAATTTGAAATCCCAAAAACACAGTAAGAAAATATTTAGTGAAACTTACTCTAACCAGTGTTGTGATGTTGTACCATTAATATACTATATATAATATAGTGCAAATTCAAACCTACAAAAATTACTCAGTACATACCTAATGTGAAAAAAAACTGTGAAGAGTTGTCGTTTGGTCCAGCATTGGCCATAGCAACAAGGCCACGTCTGACAAAGCGCAGCCGAGAGTGAAATTCATCCTGAAAATCACGAAGAGCTTTACTTACTTTCTGAACAACAGAATAAAATTGAAAATGTAACACAGCTTCCTGCCCTTTACTCCATCAATGCAGTCAATATTGAATATTTAAATAGCCACACAAATCATTTCGCTGTCATTTAGAAACAGGAAAGTAACATTTGAAAACAATTTTGAAACAAAATTTTCAGGTTTTACAACAATGACACCATCACCTTTTCTCAGCATTTTACATAAAAAACATTTTTAATAAATAATCCAACTAAAAAATCAACAAACCCAAAAGACAAATGTATTCCAAAGATGCAATTAGCTCAGATTGTTAGTTTGGTTTATAGAATAAATTTCAGGGATGCTAATATTCAAAGAAATATCCGAGCTTCTAAAAATGTGGTAATAATGAGAAAACTTTTCAACATACTTCAAGTCATAACTTTAGGCTGTAAAATATTGAAAAGTGATGATTGTGTTGCAAACATGCAAAATTGAAACATGGAAAAAATTTTAGCCAATAATAATTGTACTTAATCTTTTCTGAGTCATACCATATTTTAGTCAAGTTCATATTTTTCAATAAAGACACCCTAACCTTTACTAGCCTATTGGATATGATTCTTTACAATGGAGATTTACTAGATAATGGGTATACTTAAGAATATCTTTTAAACATATATTTATTCACAAATTTATATTTCTTTCAACAACATTGAAGTACACTTTACTCAAATACATACAAATTTTTTCCAATCTAAACACCTAAAAAGAAAAAATTATATTCTAATCCAGAAGTTCCATTGTAGATTTGTAGAAATTAGAAATAAGAACATTATTGCTGAGGCGGTATACTTTTGTAATGATGCATGTTTTATTTTTCAAGTTTTTTATATTCATATTATTTCAAGTAAAGTTTTCATTTCACATTTTTTTTATAAGATTTACATTAAAAACTATGAATTTGCTGAAGAAAGCTGTTGTAAACCATTTATACAGCAGATATGGGACATTTT
The DNA here is from genome assembly GCA_014220935.1 of Platorchestia sp. MABIK. Lineage (NCBI taxonomy): Eukaryota > Metazoa > Arthropoda > Malacostraca > Amphipoda > Talitridae > Platorchestia > Platorchestia sp. MABIK. Next base: position 9,217 of record JACJUY010003936.1, on the reverse strand, counting down.
AATGGGTATCAAATCAATAGCCACAGTAACAAACTTGCTTATAAAAAGACAGCTAAGTATAAATTTACATAGGTCTTATTAAAAATCAAAACACATACATCAAGAACTTGATTAAGAAGACTTAAAAACTACTAACTTAAGATACAGTGGCCAGTTTAATAACCTCTATATTCACAGCTACAACAGACTATTTTTGTGGAAAAACTATCATTTACTGCAAGGCTGCACCTGCTACCATCTGGCAGATATGATACGTTAAATTACGTCTGGCCATGTCAAGTCAATTGAGATCTGGTGAAGTCAGGTTAACCCCTTCCCCAACAATTTTTTTGTTATAAACTTTTTTTTTTCAGACTAAATTTTTTATTATGGTTCTATATACTATTTTTGATGCTGGTTATGAAAACAGTTTGTAATTTCATCATGAGTTTCATTATCTACAAAATGAAGAGATTGCTTTATCTTACTGTACTGTTTCATAGTCATTAGCTGCTGAAAAATTGGTTTTTCAAGATTAGATTATTCGTTAGTTTAAGCCTCCCTATCCTCAACAAATGAGATCCAAAGAGAGGAAGGAAGAGGGCACCATTTAGTATGGAGTTAAGGGAACGTGGAATCTATGCAGAAAAGGCACAGAAACAGTAAGTGAGAAAGAAGTTCATGAAACAAGATCAAAGTTGAAGAAGAAAGTAGAAGGTGTTGAAAAAACAGGACAGCAGTGAACTGAAAAAAAGTTGGTCCATAACAAAACAAAAACCTATGTTATTTTAACACAAAGAAAGCCTACCTAACCTTTAGCTCGGGCCCTCACATTACTTGGTTTTTCAAGCAGTTCATTTCTTCTTCTGGCATTTTCACAATACCCCCAAGCATTTTCATGGCAAAAATTACAAAAAATTCAGCCTCTATTACAGGGCGCCACAAACAATCATCTTGCCCAGTTTGTTCAGCAAAACGATTAGTCTCCACCAGTACAGTCAATAATCCTTTTATCAATAGAAAGATTGAAGAATTCAAATGGACTCAGTTCTGCTGGGTTTTCATTAATCTTTATTCCAGGATTTTCTGTGAAAGGAAAACATGGTGGTGGTGGTGCACTCATCCGCTCCTCTGATAACTCGAGGCTTCTCCAAGCTCTCTCCTCATCCCCCTCCTCCTCCTCCTCACTTGTCAAAAAATAGTCATTGTCTGATGAACTGGCAGTTATCAGAAGTATTCAAGCTTCTGAGGGAAGGTTCATATTCACTATCTTTTATTGAACTAGACATTTGGGGTGTAACAATGGAAAATACTACAAAAAAAATGAATGCAAATGTGGATGCAAACAACAACCAACCAACGACAATGGCTGTCGGAGCGAGTCTTGTAACAATGTCCTTGAAATCCCACAGCTCTACCTTATCGCCTCTGCCAGGCATACCATTTGGCGAGAATATTCGTTTCACATGTAGAATGGCTTACAAAGGCTTAAAATTGATGAGTATATACGGATGTAGCTGGTTTTTGAAGGTAAAGTTTTAGAAGAGTATACTTGTCGACAACTGAAAAAAGAACAGTTTGTTAAGACGTGTATACACGTTTCTGCCGGGGAAGATGATAAGTTACATTAGGTATATTATATTTTTGTTACATTTGTGAATAAATTTCTAATTTAGCAGTAGCAACTTTGCACCAAAAAAACAGTTTGGTACCAAATCTTCAGCAGTGTATTTGTTCATGTGGAACTCGTTAAAATAGCCAATATGTATCTCCTAAATCACTGGTTTGTAAGTTTTCTTTCGTATATTAGTGATGAAAAAGGATTAATTTTTATCAGCAAGTTCAGGACTATGTGAGTATTGATGTAGTGCTCATTGAAATGCAGAATATCTCTTAAATTAAAAGCTATGAATATTTTCTCCAACAAAATTTGTTGTATGCAGGCACAAGTCTGCTAATAAAAATATACTTCATGCACCATTACACTATTGGTGCAGTTGATTAATTTGTTTTTAGAAGGTACAGCATCAGTGAATTGTAGGAATGTGCGTGTAATTTCAAGGAAAATAACTAGAGGTGTGAGTGTTGTAATCAAAAGGTACAAGTTTGTTGAGTGTGGTTGCAAAGGCGTTTGGCAGAGTGAATCATCCAAGAAAACAAATGAAAAGAGCAATAGGACAGGAGCAGCACAGTTTATGGCAAGGAAGAGGGTGTGTGACTCAGATCTTCACAGAATGACAAGTGTGTGAAAGGTACATAGAAGTAAAAACAGGTGTTTAGGGCATTTATGGATCTTTAGAAAGCTATGATAGAGTTCATTGGTTAGCATTATGGGAAGTGCTGGGAGTATGGCTTGGGAACTACTCAAGACTTAAAGAATTTCATGACAAAGAAGAGCTTGAGTTAGAGTAGATCATATAGTAAATGAAAAAAAGCAAAATGGGTGCACAATCTCCTTGTGGTAGCCTTATGTATGTATGGGTTGAGTTGAACACGAGGTGAAGGCTAGAGTGTTGAGTGGAGGCGAGAATTGTTCGGTGCACAAGGCAGGGTCATCAACTTTTAGCTGGTGATGTAGTGTAACAGGTTAGATTATGGGTGAAATTGTATTGACTGATGCAAGAGTTTAGATGGTATATTATAGAAGGAAACTCCAAGTGAAAGTGTGTAAGAGTAAAGTTATGAGGTATTGAAGGAACGAATATATAAGCTCAAATAAAGAGATGCTAGAAAAAGAGAGTTGCTTAAAGTACTTTGCAGTGTGTGTGACTGCAAGTAATGAATTGGATGAGAAGGTACTACATAACTAGATGGTTTCTCAAGTCTTGTGCTGGTGAACCAAAATTATTAAAGGGAATTACTCAAAGGTCACCATAAGTTATTGTACAAAACAGCTACCAAGAAGACATCACTGGAAAAGCTAGCTTATCAAAAAATTTATCTCTCACGCACTGAAAATCTTTAGATCCTCTACAGGTAACTGTAAAGGTAATTTAAAGTATTTTTTCCTTTCACTGCACTAACAATTTTCAAGATGCTTTCTATATCCAACCATGTAAGATATCTCACGACAGAATCAAACTAAGAATATTTGGCTTGCCATTGATTTTTTTCACATGGTTAAAAACCATATACATAAGAAACATTTTCATTTTTGTTCTCATTGTATTTAAAAATCATATGTTCTATTTGTTTTCACTGCATACAAAACCAATTGTAGTACTTTCACGTAAGCCTGCTCTCACTTTACCTTCCACACCGTATTGCAGTCAATATTGATTTTACTGTTGTCAACAATTTCGAAAATCTTATTGCCACATTTAATTAAAAGGACACATTTTAAGACTTTTCACACAAATGACATTGCACTTGCAAATGCTTTGTTTTGAGATATCTAACTTTGAAGTTATAGGAATTTCGTTCATAAAATTGAACAAACGGACACGTAAATAAGCTGAAATAGGATTTTGATGCAACGATAGATGAGGTTAGGATAGGCACAATTAGGTTAGTTAAATAAACTAATCTAAACTAACCTAAGTAGACCTGGTAAATGTCAAGGAGAAGACACTAATCCATTTTCAAATTTTTCTTGCTTGAATCATGGTAATTAGATCAAAATAAACAACTATTCTTCTATTCACTCTCCATCGCAAATGAGTATTTAACAAATTATAGCAGTGATGTAACGTACTAATCTAACCTAGCCCAACCTAACCTAATATAACCTGAGATAACCTAATATATCCTAAGGTAACCCAACGTAACCAAACCTACGAAACCTTACCTAACTTAATGTATCTTATTGTAACCTAACAATCATTTGAGCGCATTACAGCCGTTGGAACAGTGATTCTTTTGGAGTTCCGTCTCAAAACTCTAAATACTCCTTTGCAATGGAAAGTGCATAGAAGAAAACTTGTTTATCTTTATCTAATTACCACTCTTTGAGTAACAATAATGCAAAAATCAATTAATATCCTCTCTTTAACAAATACCATTAACCTAAAATAATTTAACTTAGCCACACCAAGGCCGGTGTCTTCCGCCATGAAACTTTGCGTGTTCTGCATCCGCAAAACGCTGTATGCAGAACACGTTAATGCTATTCTTACCTGAACATTATTTATGTTATATATTAGAAACTAAGCATTTGTATGAACAATATCATCCATGTAAAACGTCTTAAAATGTCTCCAATTACCTAAATGTGATAACAAAACTTTCAAAATTGTTGACAACAGTAAAATCAATATTGACCCTTATTGCCAGCAGGAGAAAGCTTCTGAAAACTTTTGCAGAAAAATGTGTTGGATTACTGTTCATTACCTTAAAGGGTTTTCCATAAATGCTTTCTCCTCCTTCTCCAGTGCCAAGAGGGTCACCCCCTTGTGCAATGAAGCCTGGGATGACCCGATGGAACACTGACTTGTTGTAGTATCCCTCCAGGCAGAGCTGAACAAAGTTTCGGCATGCTAGTGGTGCTTCTTTTGACCAGAGTTCAATCTCAATCTCTCCAGCAGTTGTAGATAGTAAAACCTGAAAATAATGAAATTATTCTAAATTAAATAGCTACTGAAATTTTTTTATAATTGAAATAATCCTCATATTGAATAAAAATAATGAAATTATTTTCATTCTAGTAGGTAAGTTAGGAACTATCAAAAGCAATTGTTTCGTACAAATCTCAGAGTGCACGAACAGAAGTTATTTTGCTAAATAAAATGTACCAAGTTTGCAGTTATTTGCAAAATACCTTTCCTTCAGTAGGAGGTTCTTGAATATAAATATTACTCATTATAACGATAATATTTTCACAGCAGTCGAATCTACTACTTTTATTTACTCCAGTCCTTTACTTGTCCGCTCAGTTCCTGCGGAAAAAACCACCACGATCTTCGAACTTAGCTCCTCTCCACTTCCCATACAGTGTGAATGTTGTCAAGAAATGCACGTATAAAGACTTGAAGTTAGTCTCAACTAAAGTTCATTAAATTTTTTTGCGAATTATCAACAGAAAATGAAAAAGATCTTTGTTTAAATATTGAAGGATCAGATGCTTTAATTTTTTAATTTCAAAATATAAGTTCTGTTAGTTGGTAATCTCCTACGTATATTAAAATAGCCATGCTATTAATTGAATGAAAGACATATATGAGAAAGCGTTAAAATTCTGTAAATCCCGATAAAAATGCCTTGGGACAGTCTCCTTATCCATCTGCTGGTAGCTGTTCATGTATATGAACTTTTAATAGGAAGCGTGTTTCTTACATCCACACCTATAATGGCAACATTTTTGAGACTAGTCTTTTCAGCATACATATTAAGTGCATGCTTAGTAGCTAGCTTGAGGATGTTGCTCAACCCCTAAGCATTTTTTCAATATTTAACCAAAATAATGCTGGCATATGAACATCACAGATATCAGAAACAAAGAAGAGTTCTGGACAAGAAAGAAGAAGAGAAGAATTAAATATTTTAAAAAATGATACGTAAAATGTATGGTATCGATTTTTAAAATCACAACATTAAGATCTGTGGTGTTCTCCCTCAGGCTATTTTACGCACCGGGCAGACGGTTAATATCTAAGAGCTTTAAACATCAATGTCCAAAGCAAGTGCCTGAGGTACCAACAAATCCGGCAGGGTGAGAAAAAACAACTGGAATAAATGCCGTTCTATTACGAATATCGCTTACAATGATGGCACACGAGGGAAAAATTCTGATACGTAGTAACACACCAAGAAACGCCTTGGAGGACCTCCAGCTGACTTGGAGTTGCAGCGCTGATGGCGGTTGAGTGACTGTTGAGTGCGAAGCGGCTGTAGAGGCAGTAGAGACTACTGTTGGCTGTGCGTCTTTGACGTGATGTGAATATTGGAGCCGCTGTGAGAATACTGGCCGAGCATCTTCTGCGCCCCAATATTCAGGGCCTGGTGAGCGCAGTAACTCGCTGAGCACGCGTCCCCATTGGTTGGTGGTTAAGTGGCCCCTCGAAGCTCCCCGCTGCGTGGGGTGGCGCCTCGAAGCCTGTGGGGTAGTGCACACTTGACCATGTCCTTAGTTTAGCTATTTCTTTCATAGCTACGTCAAATTTCTCCCATGACACCATCGGGGTCCGCATTGGCTCGACCGCGTATACCGTGACGGGCTCGGCAGTTGCGGCCTGGCTTGCGGATTGCCTTTCTGTGACATGGTCTGCTATCTCCCCGTACTCATAGTCGGTTTTTCTTTTTTCTAAGGCTTCAATCAGTGACTGCGCTTCCGTCGGTCATTTTGAAAGATGCATAGAGCGGATGACTGAAACTGGTTGCGGAGCTTATCTGCAGTTGTTGAGACGTGTCATTTCCAAGAGTAACTGGGATGCCGTGCTGTCTCCCAGCGTTATTTTAACAATAGCGTTGTAGTTTGCCTCTTCATTGTAAGGAGCGAAACGCTTCATTAGTTCAGCTTTTAGGGCGTCGTATGTGCCGTTTGCCGGGAGGGGAAGGGGGCTAGAAGGATCTCTTGTACTCCGGATACGATGTGCGTGGGTAGCCCTCGAAGAAGTGTCCCGAACTTGGAAGCGTCGTCCAGATTTGGGATTTGTGCGAGACATACATCTCAGTGGAGGAGCCATTCTTTAATATCACCTTAGAAGTCAGGTAATCCGGCATCTCTTCCAGACTTGTGTCGGAGTGGAATTTCTTGTGTTGTTTCTTGTGTTTTCATAAATACGGGAAAGCCCACCTAAGATACAGGTTACGTATATAATGCGCTGTAGCCAGAGTTAAGCAGGAGTAGTCAGAGAGTCACCGCCGAGTCTGCGGCGTGTGCTAATCGCACAGCGGTGCTGGGGTCGTTGCCCCGCCCGTTTACTGTATCATCATGTTTCAACAATAAACCATCATCGCAATTGCTTGTCACTTCTCCTCCACCCCCTCTCGGGAACGATATGGACGAACTCTAGAACCAATTCTGATTGGACACCCTAGGACCTCAGGGTTGATTTATCGAGACGAGACACGGTCATCGAAACCCTACACATGCTTCTACCTGCCGGATCACTCTGGGGTCACAAGTGTGGTATTCTTCCTAAGGCACAAGCAAACTGCTTGTTGAGACCACCACAGAGTAATAGGAGTCTTAATAGTGGTAAGTAGTTACCCTCCAACCTCAATCTACGGGCACACTTTGTTATTATGAACTGTTAACGCTACCTACCAATTCTGGAGAAAAACTAGCCAACGAGCTCCCTCAACTGTACAGTGATGCCAGAAATGTCTCTAACTAGTAACTTACATTTCCTTTACATATTAGTTTGGCTCTTCACTCATTCCCTTCTTCTCATTAAGCTAAGATGCTTAAAACATTACTATTACATGTTTGATCTGATGAAGCATATATAAAAATCTTTGTGAGGATATTTTTGATTGAGTTCTAATGATGAAAAAAGAAAGAAAACAGAAAAAAAGGCGGTTTATTTCAAAATAAGACACAAAAGATCTCATTGGGTTTAAGATGTTTTAAGAAAGATCCTTAGTTGATGAACGTACGTAAGTAGCGTGACACCTAAATCAATTTCTGAAATAAGAATTAAGGAGAAAACAAAAAAATACATTCTCGGGTTCATCGCGCGTTAAAAGACGAAGAAATTTACTGATCATCTGTACTAAAACACTCCCTAAAATTCAATATCACTCTATTTCTAAAAAGCAATGTTTCGACGTTCTTACGTCCTTATCATGCTGAAAAATACAGAGTAAATTTACAGTCACAATACTAAGAAATGCAAATCAAAAGCAAAAAAAAACGAAAACAGAGTCAGACGATATAAAAATAAAAAAACCTAATACAGCTCACTTTGCAACATGATTAGAGGCAAATAATTTGTACAAAAGGAAGACTGATCACTAGATGACTGGCTAATATTGAGGAGCAGCTACGTGTTCACAGCATCAGAGGCAAGGCCAAAATGAACGACCAAGAGGTTTCAAACTTCTAACCTACAGTCCTATTGAATAGTTGTAGATAAAAAAATTTGTGGTGTTTTCATTGAGGAACGGTTTAAATTGATGAATATGTAAGGCTTCTATTATTTGAATTTGTTCTTTTTTAACGACATGATTTAAAATTTTGGCATTTGAATAAAGATCTTCGTTTGAGGGTTTGGAACTATGTTCAAGACGAAAGTGATTGAAAATAGAACCTTGGTACTTGTACGCAGTCAATCTTTATTTCAGGGTCATCCTAGTCATGCCAATGTAACTTTTAATAAGAGACTTACATTCTCTTCTGTCGCATTTGAACTGATAAATCACATTGGCTTTCTCTAGGTCACTGACCCAGGATCTGGAAATATTATTCTTCACTAGGAGGTCCCTGATCTTACGGTTTTTGTAATATACGCACACTCTAATAGCAGTTCCAGGATCTATTGGTTTTAAAAAATTCTTTACTATGTTTCTGAAAATTTGTTCATCAATTTGTTCTGTAGTTCTTGTGCATTTGATTTTCATAAAATTCATTTATGTGACGCGCACTAGACCCTTTGTGCTCGCGGTGGTACAGTGGCTAAGGGATCGGCCTTGCATGTTGGAGACGAGGGTTCGTATCCCGGCACTGGCGCGGCGATTTTCGCCGTTGGGTATTAGGGAGAGCTCAAGCACAATACCCCACTCAACCCAGGTGTCGGAAATGGGTAACGGCTTCACGGGGTAACCGTCATGGTGTCCTATATATAGTGTTAGTTATAAGACATTTGAAAAACCAATGCTTAAGATCATATGTATCAGGCTTAATTGATTGGAAATAAAGCATCCTAAGATGCCGATGTTTGTTTACTATCATCACTGCTCAAAATTCGGTTAAGAAAGTTGTTGATTAGCCTATCAATCAGGGTATTAGGAAAATTGTTATTTATTAGAAATCTTTTAACCCAAAGAATTTCTGAATGATAACTGGCCCAGTCACTGCAAACTTTATGAGCTCTATTTAATAAAGGGTGAATAACGCCCTCCTTATATACATGTGGAGAATCACAATTATAATTGATAGTTTCACCAGCATGAGAAAGCTTTACATACACAGACCTCTGGAAAGTACCCTATGAAGCTTAAACAAAAACATCCAAAAATGGTAACTTCCCTTGTACATTTGTGAAGTTTGGTGTTTGTCGGCCTTAACAGGCTCTAGTTTTATCTGGGGTATTCGAAATAGCTGTAGGGTCACCAGGCGCGGGGAAGCGCCAATTATAAA
>JACJUY010003935.1:53674-70712 GCA_014220935.1 Platorchestia sp. MABIK | reverse complement strand
ATTGTCTACATGTGGGAAATACATACCTGAAATTATGCCGTGTATTTTTGAAACACCCTGTATATAATTAAAAAATCCCTGAAGAAAATTAACCTCGTCCTTATGCGCGAAGACGCGAGTCAAATCTTGCCAATTTTTTGAGTACTTGACCTACGATCGTGAAATTTCAGCGACTTTTGCGTGCACTTGATACTTGACCATTAAATTTCAGTCACTTTGTCAAGCACTAGAACCACGACCATTAAATTTCAGTCTATTTTTCGTACACTTGCCATACGACCATCAAATTTCAGCTACTTTTTCGTGCACTTGACTCACGACCATTAAATTCCAGTCACTATTTCATTCACTAGTCCAAAGAGTATCAAATTTCATTTTTGTAACTTTTGTGAAGCTGTTGTTATGATCTGAAGCTCTTACATTGGTCCATATAATTATTATTTCCTTCATGAAAGTAGGAAATGGAATGATCGTTAGAAAGCCATAGCTCAAATTCCTTCTTTTCTCAAAAAAGACGAGTACTGTACATCAGTATTGTTTACTCCTGCAGTTTCAAAGTACCAATAATTATTATTGTTTTTTTTTTTTGGGTATTCCCGCAATTTGTAGAGCCCATGCACCCTACACTCAAAGTAAGAAAAAAATACCATCATGGGGCCAGACTTATAAACAACTTACGTGTTTGTAGTGGTACACCTCGCACCGTAAGTTCGTCTAAGTGGACTTACGCTATGACGACGTAAGGATGATGTACTGCTAAGGTGACCTGCATTAGTCAAAAATCGGGTCTTGAAACTCACATTAATACAAGCGCATTGAGCACAGAAATTTTTTCCAAGTAGAAGTTTGGGTTTCAGGAAGGTGTATTCGCGCCTACAGATACCACCACATTTTTCACATATTTGGAGGTTAAGGCATTTGGTGTGTAGCACACGACCTCTTGGGCTCATCACAAGTACAATGTTCGATAAAAATTTGTTAGTTAAATTTTTGGATGTGAATCAATTTGGACATCACAGGCTAGGAATGAATGCTGACCTCCCAGATGATCGAAGAGATGGGACCGATATTTCAGGAAAACAGTACGATAAGTAAAATTTAAAATTGTTTCCCCATGAGTGGGTACAGGACTTGTAGTTCATATAACCTCTTACTTTGAGTGAGAAACTAACCCAAGCCTTGTAACATCATCAGCCGTATATTCTGCTTCAGCAAGGAATTAAACAATGAGCTATTCCACGCAGTATCAATCACTTACGGGGGTGCATTATCCGCCCATGCAGAAACCAAAATTTTGGTCTGATTTAGACAGAGCAATTTAACCAAAATTAAAACAGCGAGCCTTCTGAAACTAAAAAAGGAGTATTTTCCGTCCTTATTTCAAACTATTGTAATTCTGGAAGAACAAAAAATGAAAGAAAGTGAAATCATTATTTGTGAATTTCGCGCAAAGGATAGTCGCTGAAAGTACTTTCATGAAACATTTGAATAACAATTTTAAACAATTTAAACAATTTAAACAATTTATTTACCACAGGTGATACAGAGGTAGAATGATTCTTAAGGCTAGTACAATGGTCAAACTAGAGTATAGCTACCTGTGGGCCCGAACAAGTTCAGCGACTTCTAGGGCATCCTACCATCAGTGAGAACACGACACGTTCTCATGATTAGTGTCCCTAGAAGTTTCAAAATACACAACGATCCTTTTTGCGCTATGGTACTATGTACACGCAGTTTCAATCGCGTCAAAATTTGCATTAGTTCTTGATTTATTGATAAAATAGAATGACGAGGTTTGCACGCGTACATTTTAATTTTTGTGTAAAGAAAGAAAAACGATTTCATCGAACAATAAAAAATGACGCATATTGTTATTTATTTTGCAAATGGTAAGATGTAGTTATTAGCATTCAAAATTAGTAGCGATAGCATAAAAAGCAGTGAGCTTTGAGAAATTTTCGACGAATAGATTTATTTTTTATCTAATCTGAACGATCAAATTGAAATGCGTGCATTAAAAATTAAGGCCATACAAAATCATCAATTTTTTCCTCATACAACAGCACTTCAACTAAATTTTTCCTGATTATTATTTCCTCGTGAAGAAACTTCACTAACTATTTTCCAAAGTTTTTTTTTCTGAAAATGCGTGATTTACGTGGTGAATTGAAATTTTCAGCGATATTGTAACACTTTCCTGTATTAGTGAATTTTATATATCAAGACTAATTTATATTCAACGAAAAAAATTACCAAATTGTTTATTTGCAATAATGACGATACAAAAACCGTTTTTGGTTTATAAAATGGGCACTTGTGGGTTATCTGTCACAAATCTTTTAGGGGAAAAAGTGTTTTTAGGGTAAAAAGTGAAAAATATAATTATCTGATGAATATTGAATTGATGTTGTGGACACTATTAATAGATTTTTCATGTGAAAAGGCATCCTTGTTGATTTATACTTATTTCTTATGCAATTTATCTACCTTCAATATACATATTATATAATAAATCTCCGGGACCTTCCTCTTCAGTTCATGAAAGATCCCAGAGATTCATTTTGTCTTGAAGCAAAACATAAATTAAAAATTGTAAAAATTAGGAATAATTCAATTAAGCTAACCTAACTTAACCTAACCTTCACATCAAACGGAAACCATAACTTAAAAGTGGTGACAGATACAAAAAAATGTCTAAAAAATGAAGAGCACTAGTTGACTAACACTGATGGGCCTTATGACACTAAAACGAGTATTAATCGATATGAGAATCACACATACACATACCAGGCTTTTCCTCCTTACGGGAGGGTAGCCGACAGCAAGCCCCAATCATTCACCTTTAGTGCGAGAGAGGCAGCACAGGCCGCACCAGAACTGCCCGGATCAATGGCAGTCCAGCACAACACTTTTCCACAGGCAGGCCCAACAGCTATAGCTGGTTTACCCCGACCGCTTCATTTGTGTGCAGCCTCCCCCGCACATGACAGGACACATCATATACCCCATCACATGCGGACAGGCTTACAGTGACCGCGTCAAGTAGTTACATCCTTATGCACTGCTTCCACTTACTTCTGTCTGCAGCCATCCCTCTCGCCACGTCCACAGTCAGACCCCTCTCCTACAATGCACGTTTCACACCATCTCTCCAACTCATCCGTGGCCTTTCTCGCTCACTGATGTCACTCACCTCCGATGTAAAAATCTTTTTTACCAGCCACTCAACATTCATTCTTTCAACATGCCCAAACCATCCAAGCACTCTTTCATCCACTCGCCTACTCATTTTTTTTTTAACACCCGTCTGCTCCCTAAAAAACTCATTCCTAGTCCTATCTCTTCTTGACACTCCAAACATGCTTCTCAAACACTTCATCTCAAACACATCCAGCTTCTTCCTCTCAGCTGCTCTTAAACCCCAAGACTCTGCTCCATGCAGCAAAACTGGCACGATTAAGCTTTCAAACAGTCCCCTCTTGGCACTCATACTCAAACTCTTGCATTCAAAAACTTTCCTCCTTGCGCCCAATGTCTTACAGCCTTCACTCACTTGCTGCCTCACTTCTACGTCCATACTATCCTTCACAGCCACGGCCGACCCGAGGTACCTAAAATGCTCTACCTCCTCTAACACTTCTACATTCATCCTCACATCTAATGTTCCAAACACTCTACCTCTTGAACATCTTAACTCCTTGCTAATATTTACATTCAATCTCAGCTACGCCTTTCGCACACTCTACCAAACTCTGCAGCCAGTCTCCGCAGTTTTTCCTCTGAATCAGCCACAAGCGCTGTATCATCTGCAAACAACAGCTGACACACTTCCCAATTCGTACCATTTTGTCCCAACCCTCCATAAAAAAGTTGAACAACCACGGCGACGTCACACATCCCTGTCTCACGCATGTCACAACTGAGAACCAATCTCTCACCTCATTCCCTACTCTCACACACGCTCTGCTATCAATGTAGAAACTCTTGATCGCATTCAACAGTCTCCCACGCTCTCCATACAAGTCTACAACCTGCCATAATGCCTCACGGTCCACCTGGTCATACGCCTTCTCCAGATCAATAAATGCCCAATACACATCTTTTCTTTTCGCCAGGTATTTCTCATTCACCTGCCTCACAGCAAAGTTTTGATCCACATAACCTCTACCACTTCTAAAACCACATTGTTCTTCAGATAGCACACCATCCATCATCACTCTCACTCTTTCAATTAAAACTCTTCCATACAGCTTCCCAACGACACTCAGCAGACTTATACCTCTAGAATTACTGCACTCATACCTGTCCCCCTTTCTCTTATACAACGGAACTACACACGCGCTACTCCAATCTACAGGAACTCTACTAGCAACAAAACACACATTAAACAGACGTACCAACCATTCTACAACCGCATTTCCTCCTTTCTTTAGACATTCAACCGTGCAGCCATCCTTACCGGGAACTTTCATATTCAACGCATCTTTCACTTCTTCTCTTCTTATTCGACCACTATTCACTTCTCCAAACACAGACATTCTAACATCACTTCCAACAGCTTCCACTCCCGCAACCCCATTGCCCTTCACGTTCAGCAGTTCCTCAAAAGCATTTCCACGGGTCTCATAATATGCATTAATCATTTGTTGGTCGAACAATTGATAGACAAAAACAGTACAGATATAACTATAATGCAACGAGAGAGCCGTAGAGTTGCATGCTCACAACTCAATGTTATACACAGGTAGTTTTCATTTCTAGAAAACTGATCAGCCTACCATCAATATTTCATTCCAAACTTAACCAACTTTAATACTTTAGAACCAAACACTATACACCCATCTATACAGTTCATTTAGCTCCATCTAATGATGACTAAATATGTGTGAAATAGTGCGCATTGGAAACATGTTTACTTTTAGCTGGTCAGAGAAGATGAGAATTCACCACAGATGTGAATCATCACTTTTCACACATAATCATTATGACCTAACTTTTATTATTTCCACAGGCTCTATTTAAAACATGCTCGCCTTCAGGTTTCCTTACAATATTTTCCAGGTACATTTACACGGACGAAGTCAACGTCAGCTCTGTGGTGGACGCCTTCGCCTTGCTGAAAGCCGGCAAGAAATGGAACCTCAAAAAAATGAACGCTCAAACCATCAAATACATTGAAGAGTTTTTGGACGATTACACTCCCAGTGACGAAGAAAAGAAGAATGAAATTTTCGACCTGCTCGTTCTGTCGGACGCGCATTCGTCAGAGCTCTTCGACAAGTGCTTGACCACCGTCATCAAGTACGCCAAAGACATAATTCCGTGTCAAGGCTTCCTCAGACTGGACGACAAGACCATCAGGAAACTAATAGGAGACCCGAGGTTTGTTTTCGAGAACCAGTTGGGGTTATTCGAGGCGATACGAGACTGGGGTATGAACCAGATCTTGCTGAAGGGTTTGAACCCAGCCCAACTCCACCCGATCATTGAGGATCTCCTCAATCACGTCGACTTCGAGCTGATCAAAGATAAAGACTTCATGGGTACAATTCTACCCTCAGACTGCCTGGGCCGGGCAGAAATTATATCTTTCTTCATGACTCGAGGCTTGGACGTGCCGAGGGATAATGCCTTTGGCAACAAGCAGGTCAGAAATATTTCACAAAGTTAGAAATGTATTTTTTAGTTGACTTGGACAGGCGTTGCAGTTGGTTCGAATACTGGTTGTTGGTAAGAGGAAAAAGTTGTTTTTCTTCGTCAATTTAGCTGCTTTTGGCAACAAGTAGGAGAGAAACATTTTACGATGTTAGAAACATATTTTTTACGTGACTTGAACAAATAACGCTGTTGGTTCAAATGAAGAAGTTTGTAGATTTTTAGTATCGCATGTGTTTGCCAATTGAGATTCTACTTTAGTTAGTCCTAGCTCTGTTATCGGAAGGCAGGCACTGAAATTGTATTATTTGAGTCGCCTGGACAATGTTGAGGATATCGGTGCATGAGACAGTGATGTGTGAGATCATTTTTCATGCTTACTCACTTCTGTTGTCCTTATGATGTTGGTGTGAATACAACGGAAAAAAACACTAAATGTAATGTAGTTTGTGAAACATGTACTTTCCTTGCGACATCATGAGCAATTTTTGTACTAACTGATGCTGAATTTTTTGCTCTCCCAACACACCCATTCCTCAACACCCCCATTTCCCAATGAACCAATTCCCAACTCCCCTTAACACACCCATTTCCCAACACACCCATTTCTCAACCCATCCATTTGCCAACACCCCCATTTGCCAACACACCCATCTCGCAACAACACCAGGGCGAGGGCGCGCTGCAGAACGGGCAGGTGGACACCTTCCAGCGCGCGCGGCGGTTCAAGCGCGGCTTCAAACTGCCCCATAAGGAGGTGATTCATTAATGCTTGTTATTTGGTCATGAGTTATAATTAGCGGCTTCTGTATACGGGGTTGATTAATTATTTCAGATATTTGATTGTTGGTGATTAGCTGCCACACAAGGAAGCGATAATTGATTAACCGGTGCAGTTATTTGAGCTGCCACACAAAGAAGTGTTTATTGATAAGTCGGTGCAGTTATTTGAGCTGCCACACAAGGAAGTGTTTATTGATAAGTCGGTGCAGTTATTTGAGCTGCCACACAAGGAAGTGTTTATTGATAAATCGGTGCAGTTATTTGATCGTAAGTGAATAATTTCTGCAATTTAATTGAAACATTAATTTCTGAGTTGTTTGAAGATTGCTGATTACGTGTTGCTATCAAGAAAAGTAGAGCACATTTTCCACTGCATTGCTCACGTGCTTCACACTGACGAGGGTGCAACCTCCATTTCTACCTTGGCCAAGTTAATCAACAGTAACTGGACAGCGTAATAAACAATACCTCGGTAAAGCTGATCAAGAGTTACTCGATAACACGTATAAAGAATAACTTGGTAACGCTAATTAAGAATATCTTCACAACATCGTAACATTAATTTACAAAAACTGGGCAGAAAATGTTAATCAACAATAATTTGATGTTGTTAATCAAGAACAGATGACTCAGCATGACCCACACCTCCGTCCTCCCATGCAGAAATAGAGGAATTAAGTTAGTGAAATATACGCTTTCTTTAGATCATCATGAGCAATTTTTGTATACGCTGATGCCGGGATTTTGATCTCGCAACACACCCATTTGTTACCACACCCAACCCAGATCTACCAGGAACATGAGCTCAGGTTCCGGGTCGACAAGAACATCAAGCTGCTCGGCGTGGGCTTCGGCTTCCTCTTCAGCAACACGGACATGGGCGTCACCGTGCACTGCCAGGGGCCGTGGGAGCGCGTGCAATGGACGGATATGGTCCAGGTACGGTCAATGCATCCAGGTACCATTAATGTATTCAAGTACGGTCATTGTATGCAGGTACGGTCATCGCTTCCAAGTACGGCTGCTTAGTACTGGCACAGTTATTTTCACTACGTACAATAGCTTAATTTGGGTACGATTTACTAAAAAATGTACCGACAAGCTAAGTACAAATTAAATGCAAAAAATATTTCCATTATAATTTCTCCATAGTATTAAATGAATGAAAATATTTTGGCTGCTTCTTACGTGCATTCTGTGTTTCAACGAAAATCAGTTCTGCATTTACCGATGCCAATTTTTCGTCATCTATTTCATCTCCAATAAAGTTGAGTATAAGCCATGCAACTATTTCAAATAGATATAAAATCCCGTTTCCAAATTTCCTGATACATTATTGAAATATTGGCAGATGTAGGTACCCTAGTAAAATCTCTCCGTGATCGGAGCAGTCCGCCGTCTAACGGTGCCACGTAAGTGGCCGGAGACGCCAATCCTGCGCAGCGGCCGCATAAAAATGTCCCACTTGATTGCAAAAGCTTCCTTCAGCGCAGTTTTGCGCAGCTACACGGATATCATTTTTATCTTGACTCGAGAGTAAAAACTTCTTCAAGAGCAACCGTTACTGACCCCTGGCATTCATTATACAGCATTTGAAAACACGGAGAATGTGTGATCTTTTTCAATATGATAGGAATAAATGTCCTTTCCTTCAGACGTACTGCCGTGTGAGCTGGGAGAAGATGCACTCGGCAGATCTGCATCTCATGTTCTCAGAGCCAGCGAGGCTCGAGGCGAACCACAGCTACAAGGTACAGTAGCTCTTGTTTCAAAAAAACTCAGTCGTATTTTGGAGTTGGGCTTGTCATTAAAACCTGCTTGGTTGGAGTGAGGGCTGCGGATCGTTGAGACGCACGGTTAACAATGCGGATTATTATAAATATTCTAGAAAAATGAGCTGTGCGATAGGGTTTTGTCGGTGCTCTTGGAATTTATAAATTTTCGTCTTCTTTTCGCGTAATCTAATTATAACTTCCTTTATCACAGATTGGCATTTCAACCATAGTGAAAAGATGGATTTGTGCCCAATGTTTGCTTTTAGGTGATGATTGGTCGGTAGCAAGACCAAATGATAAATAATGTGACACTGAACAAAACTGAAAACAGCACTGCAGGTGATGCTGCGACGACAGTCCAAAGACATATATACACAAATACGTCAAAAGGAACTCTATGTAAGCTTATAGAACAATGTTTGCTTCAAGAACCTTGAGGACCAGGTCACTGTACAGGTCATTGTGTTTGAAGTTTATCAGATGTTCAAAACTTCAATTAGGAGGTTGTGTTTCACTTGATGAGGAAGTGCTTCTTGAACAATAGGGCTGTCATGGTTTTATTTTTTTCACGAGGGGCTAATCATAAGAAGGGATACTCCCACATACCCAAAGCAAACAGACTTTTCAGAAACTCCCTCATTTTTTCATGGTGAATTAAGCTTAAGGAGTGTAACTGTTCTAGTTCTATTTCGCATTTTTACATTTTTTCATATTTTTTTACATTCAACTTCATATTTAGGTTATCTTCGTTTTAAACACGTGTAGAACTAGAACAACTTCAGGAATGTACTGAGATCCGAAAATCTTTGTTTTGCAGGTGATGGTCCGAGTGACTCGTATGACAGCAGGAAGCTCCGAGGTAGAGCTATGGGGAGGCAAAGACGGCCAACCGTACGTAGAGGCTGAAGATGCAAAATTTTATTTCATAAAAGCTGCCGTGAACCCGAACAATGAAGTGGATCCCCGTGAAATGGATAACAGACAGGGGATGATCACGGAACTCTTGTACGTCATCGACGATTCGCCTCCGCCCAAGATCGAAGAGATCAATACAACTCGCCGCAGACGACCTGTTGTAGAACCAGAAGAAATCTACAAGCCTCAAGAAGAAATTTCTAAGCCCTTCGTCAGGAGACGAACTCTTGTACCGGAAGACGAAGGGCCAGTGGAAACTTCAAACTTGGCACGACGAAGAGATGCAGGAGGTTCGTTCCTGAGGTGGCAACATCCTTCGATGTCGACTTCGACTGAGATCAGGCCAAGCCGTTGGGCTGCCAAGGAGAAAACTCCCGAAATTAAGGAGGCTCAAAAATCGCCGGAAATCAAACCAACGACCACACCTTCATTCCTAAGGAAACGCACGTCGCCAACAAGAGAGAGTCGATTCACAGAAACACCGAGTTTCTTGAAACCAAAGCCCAGTGTAACAAATCCCCCCGATTCGCCGTTTGGAGAACGATTATCGCGGGCAACCACCCGTCCTTATGCAAGGACGAGAGCTACGGCGCTCACGAATGACACATCAGCGACGAACGACTCTTCTAGTTCTACAATCAGTCGGCTTGGATCGACCACATCTGCTCCATCAACTCTGTCGAGATATGGAAGAGACTCGACCACGACCACTTCCAGGTTCGGCAGAGATTCTTCCTACTCGCGGTATAGCCGCGACTCTTCATCATCAAGGGACACAACATCCAGCTCGCGGTATGGCCATGAGCCAACAACCACGTCCACCATATCAAAATACGGCAGGGATTCTTCAGCCTCTCGAGATACCGGAACTTCGTCAGTGTCGTCGATTAACGACACGGGGTCCTCGCTTTACAGGCGTCCATCTGGAAGTAGCTCCACTGTTGTGCCTTCATACTTGAGAAGCGGCACTACAGCAAGTTCGGACTCGACTTCCAGTCCGAGTTCATCTTCCCTTTACCGAAGTAACTCAACCCGCTTGAGCAGTGAATTGTCCAGCAGCAAATTCGGATCCAGGTTCGGTAGAGATCCTTCTGGAAGTCGCTACGGCACATCTTATGGAAGCGCGTACGGGACTGGAACAAGTCCGTACTCAAGCTCATTCACCGGCAGCAGATTTTTATCTAGTGGTTATGTTAGCAGATTTAGATAAGGGTAAATGTGTTTTGTTGATGTTCTAACAACTTGTTTTTAAAACGCGTTTCACAATTGGTAGAAACGATAAAAAATCAGGTAACCTGATTAGGCGAAACGGTCTCCAGCATTTCGCGATGAAAACCGTTGTGACAATTAAAACGCAGCTTTTTAACGAAATCTTTTAATTCTTGTGACATAAAATACGATAGTAAAGAAAGATGTTAAACACGTGTCATTGAATAACTTCCCTGCGCACCCTTACAATAATTTGAAGTTCTTACATTAAAACTGGAAACTTTGCACTCGATGAAGGAATCTTACAATAAAACTAAAAACTTTGCAATCAACGAAAAAATCTCGCTGTATAAATGAAAACTTGACAATCTATGAAAGAACCTTACTGTAAAACTGAAACCTTGCAATCTATGAAAGAATCAAATTAAAACTGGAAACTTTGAAATCTATGGAAGAATTTTACAGTAAAACTGGAAACTTTGAAATCTATAAAAGAACAACATTGAAACTGAAAACTTATATCTATCAAAGAATTTTAGAGTGGACGGACAAAGGATCTTTTGGTTTACTGGCATCTCTTAGGGTTTGAGTTGTGATATTCTGCTGCTGTATTCTAGGGTGACGTACGACGTCTCTCTCGGCTTATTAATCAACGCATTCATTCATTTATTAATTTGCAGCAAAAAATAAAATAAGAATTAGGGAAGTCAAGGAAGAAAAACACAAAAATGGAATGAAAAAAAACAGAAAAAACTTGCATAAACACGAATGGAAACACATTATTTGAAAAAAAGGGAAGGAATTCGAAGAATTCACGAAGAGAAAAAAAACATTAATCAGAAATTGATGCCATAATTGAAAATGTATTACTTAGAAAGTGTTCAAAAACGATGGCTGGTCCGTAGAAGGTTGTTTTTACTATTTATGTTATAATAGCACCAACCAGCGACGCGATATTCTAATGAATGGGGAACTAAAAATAATCGCCGTATAAGAATTAATTACCACACAAATGAAAAGTTCCGACACAAACAATCAGTTAACCAAGTTACCTAAGTATTCACGCTAATAATTCATTGATTGACGATTTAAGGTAGTTGTGAAAAAATAAAACATAAATGTACTGAGGTTAGAGTGAAATATATTAACTCGTTACAAAAAATCATTAAACCACGAATAGAACTTGAACCTAATTTGTCAATTCTGAATTTCACAGGAATTTAATTTGTCCGAACAATATGGGCAGCGAGTGCACACGGCCCGTCATAAATGAAGAGATTCGATAACGTTCGATATAGCACATAAAACATACAATCAGGTCGTCTTGCAGATCCGTTCATTAAGCACATAAGGTCGTATCACAGATACGGTCATGAAGCTCATCCCTCTAGAAGCAATATTCCCTTATGCATATTCTTAGGAGCGTCACAGAGAGACGGACCAACCATCTAAGCAAGCAACAACTCTATATTATCATATAATGGATCAATCAATGCACAGGTAGTAGATATATTGCACACAGATTAAATTTGTCCGATGAAAATTGGCAGTAAATTATAAGGTAAAGAAATTATCATTTATCGTTAGGTTCCATAAGATTCCATAGCCTAGCCACGATCTCAAGATAGCAGAGAGAAGGGAACATTTTAGTAACTGAAAACTTTGCACTTGATGACAGAATCTTACAGTAAAACCGACAACTTTACAATCTATGAAAGAATCACATCAGAATTGAAAACTTTGCACCCCATTAAGGAATCTTATGTATGAATTAGCAATCGGTGAATCGATGCACAAGGTGTGTTCTCACACAAGATACCCTGCGCATAAAAATAGCAAGTTAGGAAGGAAGAAAAAAAGGGCAAAGAAAGGAGAGGGAAGAAAGTATGAGTACTGGAGGAAGTAACGCGGGCACGCAAGATAAAAGTCCCGAAGGCCTCTCTACAGCTGAGGTAACCTCACAGTATTCCCCCTGGGGGCGCCAGTCCCCATGGCATGGGATAGACGAACCTGACTAACCTAAGCCTATCGCCTTTCCTAGGCCCCTGAGTGGATAGACGTGAAGAAAAAAGAAAGTAAGGACCAAGAAATGCACACCTAATTTTTCAAAATTTTCCCACGATCTAATAAAAAGAGATTATGCCAATATTTCCCCTTTCAAATTTTGCCTAATTTGAACTTATCTGGAAACAAGTCATTAACTCTCAGGTAAAAAATAACACACAAGGGGTAATTAGAAAATGATATAACAGATGCAGTAATGTAAAACATCGAAAGATCAGTGTTTAAAAAAGTCAGGCGAGCATTTTTCAGACGAGCATTTTTGAAGTTTATATTATTCGATTCGTTAATTGAAAAGCCTCAAGTTGCCAGAGTAAGTTCCGAGAGAAATAATAGATGCTGTTGACAGTATCACACGAAGTCAAAATTGAAACAGAAGTTGACATTTTTATACAAGGTCCAAATTGAAATAGAAGTTGACATTTTTAAATCAAGTCTAAATTGAAGAAGAAGCTGACAATTTTAGACCAAGTCCAAATTGAAACAGAAGTTGTTGATAATTTCAGAGCAAGTCCAAACAAAAACAGAAGCTGTTAACGAAATCAGAAAAGATAAAAACAGAAACAGAAGCAGTCACCAAGTTGAAATGGAAACAAAGCCGGTAACAATGTGGGAGGGAGTCCAAACAGAAAGATATGATTTAAGAAATGTACAAAATTCAAATGAGGCGAGAGATGACAGTGAGGTTCCCAGCAACTGTGACAGTAACACGAGTAAAACATTTATTCAATGGACGATCCAAAATACACCAACCAAATCTACGGTCGCATCACATAAACTTTGGCAAGACACTCTGCAGAGATCAGTGCGACACCCTCGCGTGATGTATCATTTCTTATTAAGTAATTAAACTATTATTTTGTACGAATTGTTAAAGTAAGGTAAGGAATAACTTGAACCTCTTGGTGGTGTAATTACACTGATATCGTGAAAATATTACATGTTCACTTGATGATACTTTCATGAAAATATTACATGTTTACTTGATGATACTCTCATGGAAATATTTTATCTTTTTTTCATGAAACTTTAAAAAAAAAGTTGATCAATCACCCAGATCATTAGTGACCCCAATAATTAATTTTTGAAAGTTCATTAATTTTTAAAGAAGAGCTGATGTTTTCGAGCCTGGTTTAGGAACGTAAACTAGGCCATAAATAAATACAACTTTAAAAAGTTAAATAAAAACAAAATTAACACAACTTCCTTCATGACCACTCTTCATAGCATCCAAAAGATGTCAACATTTATTAATAGCAATGTCTCAACTCATTTGTAATTTTTAAAACGTAATTTCAACTTATTCAAAACCCTGGGTACCATTCCATGTGGATTAATTTCACGACAATATGATTCACTGCATAGACAATCTCCACATAACATACGAACAACATCCTCAAGAAAACGTTGAAAGACAATTTTCATGTTGTGTAATACGGGGACAATATCTACGCAAAAAAACATATGTTATTTTTCCTTGCGTAGAACACTTTGCACATGAATTGAAAAAGGAGACATACCTAATTTGTGGTCTCGTTTACCAAAAATCGAGACGATAAGCACCAACGTTAAAAGGAACTTTCACTGGCCACCACCCGATCAGTTTTTCACATACTTCCCCCGGGTTTATGGTGTTTATATATTTCTTTATGTATAAAGATGTAAACCTTAATATACATCCGTTAAAATAATTTCAACCAGAACTTTCACCGGCCACCACCCCCACCCAGCCGTTTAAATACTTCCACCGGGTTTACGGTGTTTATTTACTTTTGATAATCACATACTTAATTTTTTCTGATATTTATACACTTTCACTGGCCATCACCTGCCCAGCTGTGATTATAAAGGCAATGGCTTCATAACTAGAAATTCAGTGTCTCAGTGTCACTCGAGTCTAGAGTAGATCATTTCAGGAGTAGATCAACACAAGGGTAGATCATTTTAGCTCCCTGAAGAGGGTTATGACAATTTCTCGCCCACACAAATCAGGGAAATCGGGAACTTGACAGGGACTAAAATAGGAAAAGTGTCATTTTGTGATTTGAAAGTTATTTTTCCTTTGAGGTAGGCATTCAAACATTTATTTCAGTAATTTACAAGCTTTCACACCCTTTGGAAATAGAACACTATATCAGCAATTCATGCACACCTCTCCACAAGGCTAGAGACAATTTTGAAGTAGATTCTCAAAGAAAACTGAATAAAGTTAACCACTAAAGAATGCTAATCTAAATAAAGTTATCGATCCGACACCATAAAATCAACCTACTTAAGCGAGATCACTAATCCGCCACACAATTTCTGCCCACTACGACCACAATCAGTACCAATAACATAAACATCACGAAAACCATCTTTAAGAAAATACCATTTACTCATGTGGGAGCTAGATGTGCCAAAGCCTATCCCATGGTATAAACAAAAGAACCCTTTACATGCATGCGTGGCCTTACTTTTTGCCGCTGCATCTGTAATTTTGACCGCCCTATACAGAAGCTATACTTGGACGGCTAAAATCATTAGATGTTCCTCTGAAAAAGTTATACTGGGTAACGAGTATACACTTATGTATCAATACATGAGTGGATTGCAGGAACCAGTGTAAGTACCATTGTTTCTACTACTATTTCTACCGCTGCTGCTATGCTCTAAAAGAAAACGCCTGGCGTTTGAACGATTATGCTAAACTTAGAACTCGTTGTAGAACTTAAAACAAGAACGCTTAGACTAAAGCAGTAAAATTATTGCATATAAGTCGAATGCTTAAACTCTACGAACTCTATTAGAAATGTGTATACTTATTAAAGGAACAATTCGCATTATAAGACGAAGAATACTGATCTTGTTGAGTATTTAACTGTTTCTATAACGGCAGCAAATAATCAGCACCATTGAAACTGGAGTAAAGAATTGCGTTTATTTCAACGTACATACAACGCAGAACATTACGAGACGTCTACCGTCATAATTCAGAATCTTACATCGAAATTTAATGAGTCAACATTTATAGAATGTTTTTTTAATTAATTTAAAACTAGAACATGGTTGTAGTGACTGCAACACCAGCTCAGCTTGTGACACGTCTAGGAGTGTGATGTACTGTATACAAACTGGGACAATTGGTGGGAGTCGGTGTCCTTATATGCATAAAATCAATCAAAACAAAAAGTAAAACTATCAGTAAAAGTGATCCAACTAATGCATTCAAAATTTACAAATGAGTTAAGTCTTCAACCGAGATTTCGTGTCCTGGTAGTAATGAAGACAGTAAAAATATTGCAAGGTACGTCTTTGTACTGTTGGAAATCGTTTATCAACACGCTTTAACAATAAATATGTACAAGATTTGCCCTCCCCATCGCTCGAAGGGAGTTATAGAGGCGAGAAGTTCATGGAAGCAAAATATCAAAAGCTGAGGTACACACGTCGCTGGCACGATTCGCCGGCCACCTTCGCGTGGGAGGAAGACATGCAGGAAAGAGGGAAGGGCACAACTAAATATCAAAGCCTACAACAGAAATTCGCACCAGCTGCAACGTCTGGCTATTTCTCTGTGAATAGCGAAAGTATTAATCACCGAGTTAATTTACACAGGAAAACTAGTTTAAATTTTTAACTTTCAGTTTAAAACCAATCTAAAGTTTGAACTTTCTGTTTAAAATCAGCCTAAATTTTAACTTAATTTCCAGTTTAAAAACTGTCTGAATTTCCAACCTTCAGTTTAAAACAAGTTCAAATTTTTTATGATTTTAGCCGCCCTGCTCCTTGTGGCTAAAATCGTCGTTGGTCCGGCGAAAAAGTTAGACCGGGAAGTAATGTAGTTGACACAAAATGAAATCTTGAAAGTGAAGGGATAAAAGTCGAGATGTAGAATTAAAAAAATTATCATACAAATATCCAGAGTGGTAGATAGGCGTTTCAATCGCACCAAGCTTTAATGGCGATGTTGATATATGATGAAATTTCAGATCAAAACTGATGATACAAACTACTCACACATCGCAATTTAAACGCACGTGCATGAGGTCGATTGCACGATACACCGGCTATCTGAACAACTTCTGACCCTGCAACAAGACATTAAAATAAATTCACAGACTTACATCAAACAACAACACAGATGACAACGTGTGTATGTGCTGCAAAGACGATCAGAATTGCACTTCGAAAGAAGTAAAATTGAAGTACCATAATTAGGGAATACAAATTAACACAAGTATTCCAAAACTTAAATTTAAAAAGTGTCATCGAAAGTGTCGCCAATTTTAAAAGATCACTTTCAGCACGTTTATCGAGAATCTCACTTTACCGTATTTACAGTGCTTTGTCGTACCTCGGCTACCCATCTTTACCTTACTTGTACAGCCCATCCTTGCTGTGTCTGTGCTACCCGTCTTTGTCGTACCTGTTCTACCCATCCCTGCTGTCTCTGTGATACCCATCTTTACCTTACTTGTACAGCCCATCCCTGCTGTGTCTGTGCTACCCGTCTTTGTCGTGCCTGTACTACCCATCCCTGCTGTATCTGTGATACCTGTCTTAGCCGTGCCTGTACTACCCCTCCCTGCTGTATCTGTGCTACCCATCTTTACCTTACTTGTAAAGCCCATCCCTGCTGTGTCTGTGCTACCCGT